>MU967008.1:13338-25488 GCA_036418165.1 Cooperia oncophora | reverse complement strand
GAACAGTTTCGATCTCCAATACGCAAATACAACCCTCCATCTCTCCAGCGACCATATACGACCCTCCACGCTATGGGGATCCGCAGCGTACAACGTACCCAGCATGAAAGGGCCAGGAGAAGTGGATTTGTCACTGCTACACTCCTCACCACTAGGCATCATCAATAGCGTTCCACTTGAAGGAATTCGGTCGTCTTTGGGTGGTTTTAATTATTTCTCAGTTACAGCCTACTATGTACCCGTCCCATAGCCAGTGATATTGAAGTTTTGTGTGCTTTGTGAGGAACACCCTTTTGAGGGCATCATTTGTAATGAGCCCGCTTGCCTAAACCGCTTCGAGTAAGCCGGCAAAGTGGTGAAGAGGGATCCAATGCAACGTGATCTTCTCGCAGCAGAAGTATCGAAGGGGATATTGACTGAAGAGTATGGAGTTTTGGGTAATGTACCCGTTCTCGTTACCTCTTGAGGAGGTTGCGGGGATTGATCGAGGCAATTGTATTGCTTACAGTGCTGCTCAGAATACTTTGAACAGTTTATCGTCTCGAGACCCGCCCATATAGTGCATTTTCCGCGCGATCAAGTGGTCAGATCGATCGCTGTGGGTTTTGATATCCTGTACGGTAAGCCGCTTTCGTCGTTTCACTCCTGAAATTAGATGTAGCAAAACATTTACAAGAGATAACTTGATGAAGTAGCATTTTGCTACATTGGGGTTACAGTTGGTATCTTTGTAATCAGTCGGGTGGTGCAACACGCATGGGATGGGTCCACGCATGGCCTCGAAAGATTGTTTTCGTTTTAAATCCATCACTATCAATCCATCACTATCGATCATTATTGGTAGAAAAGGCAGCCGGGTCGTCCTCATTCCGCCCCCTTCGATACCGCCCTGAGTGATTGCGACGATATCAAGTGTAGCTGATGGGACACCCTTTGCACACCTCCTCCCGGCCCCCACCTCCCTTTCCGTTCTGCTCACGATTGCAATGAGATTGGAGCGCACCCTTTATCCCCTTAAAAAAGTGACGAACATCAAATTCATAGCCCTTTCGAAATGAACACAACACCTCCTTATGAATGACCTTCTCTGAGGAAAAAGAAATCGAGGATTAGGAAACCCTGAATTTCTCATTTCAATCAAATACTATTCTTACCCTGTTTCCTTATTTAAATAGAGATCAACAGCGGGACGTTTTCCTTTTCTTCTTTCCCTTGCTCCTAGATTATTTATCTAATTGTTTATTTGTTTAATCCTGATTTTCCCCTTTAAAATTTGCTGAAAACTAGGAAATTTCTGTTTTGAAAGGTCTATTAAATAGTTTCCCTACCGTTCCCTTTTCCCCTTAGGAGTAGCTCGATCGAAGGAATTCGCGGAATTGGCGAGGTAGAGTCAATATGTAATATGATAAATAATTTATGGATGTAACAAGCAACAAAAAAATAGTACAAGATTGTTCGTAAATTAATGGACACTCTGCAACTTTCATTTTTACACCGGTATTGGAGAGAAAAACGTGCATAATATTGTAGTGTCCTTATGAGAAGAATATTTCGTGTGCTTTCTCCTGTCACAGGTGAAATATTAAACCGTTCGCACAAATGAGGTTTTTTTTTTCGGCTCAGAAATAGCGATTGAGCGAAAGTGCAGTTTCTGGAACTCCACTTCTTTGAATTCAAACTCGGCTGAAGTGCAGCCAAGGAGGCTCCGAAGATCAAACCTCCCAGTCGGGTTATTCAGGCGCAATGGGTATTAGGTATGGGGACAAATAGGTTCCACTGAATTGGATGAGCACGACCGGAGACGCCAGTAAGAGCTGCTACCACCACTACTTGTACAGTCTTGCTCACTGAGAACGCTGAGGCATATGAAGCGGCTGTGTTTAGCGGGGCGCCGATCCGTTATGAACCCATTATTGTCACTTGCTCTCTACAACAGTTGGTGGAGAACGGCGGGGGGGGGGGTAGACGGACAAGACAATCGTAGTTTGGTCGTGTCGACGTATCGTGCGGAAAGTCCTCAATGTCGATGGATATGTCGATTGGAGTAGCGAATCTCGTACGAATCAAAGCGCAGACAAACTCTAAAATTCCATGCCAGGCGATATCAAATTTTCCGGTCTCTTCAACAATGAAATTCAAGCAGCCAGGCAGGACAATTTGTCTATCGGTCGCGACGGCGCTCACCACGCCCACTAGCGCGGCACACTCAAACTCACCCTTCCCCCCCCCCCCCCCCCCCCCCCCCCCCCCCCCAACACGTCCCAGCATCTACAGCGAACAAGACTGCCTGCACGTAACGGGCACGCCTCTTTTCTGTGACGTGCGATGATAGCCCGGGTTAGTTCGCCCCTTGAAAAACCGCTGACGATCAGCTCAGTGGCTGGACCCCCAAAAAAACCTCATACGCATCAAACCGAACTTCCACCAGAAAAAGTGACGCTCACAGTTGATGGGACGGGAGTAAAAAATGCAGCACTTTGCTCGTGACGCTCACATGGCATAGTATGACAAGACGGTTTGTCACTTCCCGGATATTCCCCTATAACCAGAAGAGGACCCCTCATGGTTCCACAGATGGCGATAAGTGGTCAACTATCGGCGTTGCCGTCCTCAAGATGGCCTAGTACAAGCTATTAGGTTGTCCGGAAAGTTCTCAGCGTTTTGTGCACCTATTTTTTGTACATTCACTGCTGATTAAAAACTCATTCTGCCTTGCTTCAGTAGCACATCCTGTAGAGAATTTCTTGCGCTATCTGATGGTATAATTGCCGTTTCACCATTGCTTGATAAACCCTCTTTTTTCAAGATTTTTTCAAGCATGTGAAAAGAGCACTTCGGACGATTTTTTTCTTCGACTATAAATTGGGGCAATCCGCAATCGAAACAGCTCAACAAATTAACAAGGTGTTGGGGGCCCAATAGTGCTAGAAGAAGCACTGTGCGGCGTAATGGCTAAACAAATTTTCGGTGTCTGGAGATTAATCAGCTTTGAAGATGAACCTCATAGCGTTCGGCCTAAAGCAATATCTGACGAGGATTTTAGGGGGCTTTTGGAGGCTGAACCCATCCCAAACAGTTCGACAGATAGCAGAAGGGCTGGGCCTTGGCAAATCATGCTGGCAGCATGGTCTGGAACGCTGGGAAGGTGAAAAAACTCGACAATTGGGTGCCCCACAATCGGAGTGACCGGCAGGAATCGGCACGTCTCGAGGTTCCTTCTGCATTGCTTTTGCGCAGCAGAAACGACCTGTTTTTGGGCCGAATTGTCACCTGTGATGAAAAATGGTCATGTATGATAACAGGAGACGTTCCGGACAGTGGTTGGATTTGGAGGAACCACCGAGGTAATTTTCAAAGCCGAACCCTCAAAAAAAGATTCTGGCCACGGTTTGGTGGTCATCGGCTGGTGTGATCCACTATAACTTTTTGTTACCAGGCCAAACCATCACAGCAGAGTCTTACTGAAGAAATCGACGAATTGTATCGAAAATTTTGTCAGATGCAGCCAACACTTATCAACAAGAAACGGGTCCGATTCCTTTGCATGACAACGCCCGCCCACACGTTTCACAATATCCATAAATTGAACGAATTGGGGGTTGAAGTTCTACCTCAACCGCCATATTCTTCAGACCTTTCGCCAACCGACTATCACCTTTTCTAACATTTTCAGAACTCCCTTGCTGGAAAATACTTCATACGTCAGGACTAGGCAAAAAGCCTCTTAGTTGGATTTTCAGCTGATTTTCGACCACCACGTTTTTTTATTTTATGGGATTTCTCGACTGCTGTCACATTGGCAAAAGTGTGCTGATTCGAATGGTGCCTATTTCGATTAAATCCGATGAGTATTAAAAAAGTTACGATCGTTTAAAGTGAAACACCCAAACGCTGAGAACTTTCCGGACAACCTAATACAATAAACTATAATCGCCACGGAAAGCTGTTGTGTAAAGGAGAGTCGCGTAAGGCGAAGCAAAAACTCGGGAAATCTCCGCCTCAGACATCTGCTCCACGCAATGACAAACCCCACGATAGCATATGTGGATAGGATAACATAAAATTGCAAGCCTGTAGTCGCTGAATGACTCTACGGGACGAAAAAATGCAGGAAAAAATAGTGGGGGACACCCTTCAGACACCCTGGCAGCCTCACAGTAGAGTTTTCCGGGCCGCTCATTCTGTGCCAAAAGCGATATCCTGCTTCCTGTGGCTCACTGGCTGTTTCTTTCAGTGCCAACGCCATAAAGCAGTGGCGAAAAATACGGTGTAAAACCTGAACTCGTAACAGAAAAAGGCCTTTGAGTTCGGTGGGCGGGAAACTAGGGCGTCAGAACTGCCTTTTATGAAGCGCCTTCGTTACTTACTGTGAAACCGCGAAAGTGGAACAGGCGAAGGACGCCTACGAATTGCTCCAACGCCGGGATTCTCTTGAACCATTTGTGGCGATTACACCATGATCAATCTGGCTGAGCACCGTACTCCCTACTTTCAGGAAAACGTACTCAGTACTACTCATACTCATTGCTCTTCAAAGTCTCTCCAACTTAGAATCCCTTTCCCGTTGCCTGAAGTTTCGTATACTCAAAATGGCTGCACGGGGAGAAACAAGGAAAAGAGTAAAGTGAGGTTGTTGCACTCAACGATTGTGAACTCTCTTCCTCCTTGTGTGCAAGCAGAGCAGCTGGTAGTTCTGCCAAGTAAAAAAAGGGAGACAAGTGTGTTTAGGAAAGCAGTTCAGAAAGCCCTGAAGGATTGCTTCCGCTCTACTGCAAACCTGGGAATCCCCTGAACAGGGAGATTGTCTTTGCAGAGTCCTTTGCTGGAGTGGGCACTTCCACTAGGAAGTATCTGAGGAGATTGGAGCTAGAAGATACCTCCTCATTTTAGAGAACTTCATTAGCAATCAAGTTTTCTGCTATTGCAGTTGCCTAACCACAAGCTGCACCCTCGCAAGGAAAGAGGCTGTGCAGTACCAGTGTCGCCTATATCGACTCCCTGTCAAGTATATGGAAACGAAGTTATTGGTCAAATGAGTACTTTTTTGGAGCTCAGAATGAATTTACAGTCATTACCCCCGCACAAGGAGGGCGTATGAAGGAGTATGGACTGGAGCGCAGTAATGGCAGCCTTTTCCACCATTTGCTGCGGACTCTGGATAGCATCGACTGGTCAAAAAGGTTGCACTGGCTGCGATCCTATCCACATTCCCTCGTTTGCAGGAATGATGACCATTGATGTGATGCCCGGGAAACCTTGACGATTTCAGCTGATTTAACGTCTGAAGCGATGGAACAAGTTTCATGAGGCTTAGCGAACGAGAGCGCGGTTAGAATGCATCGTGATGCCCTAACCACGTTACGGACCGCGTGACACACATAGTGTGTCATAAATTTTTCTCAGTTAGCTGTTTCGCATGGTATATTTGGTATCTATTTCATTCCTGCACCGAATACACACACGCCTTATACCCTGACATGGGGAGGGCGTGGCTGCGCACTTTGTTCGAATATGGCGCACGATGCGTTTTTTGTGGGATCTTTCCATTTGTGACAATTATCATAGGGTCTTGTGCTAGACAAAGACGTGGGTACAACTGGCGCAAAGCGGAAATGTCGCACGAGAGGCGTAACCACCTCCAACGTTTAAATGAAGTGCGCGGCCACGCCCATCCGATCTCCAGGATATGGAGTGTTCCTCATATGAGAGTGAAGAAAACTGATGAAAGCACCGATTATGGATGAAAAAAGATGAAATGATGCGCAATCCTCCGCAATGTGTCAAGTTACATTTGGACCCTTTAGAAAGTGAACGTGAACGAGTTCACCAATCGGAACCCGTGAAGCTAGGGGGTATAAGTTCAAAAAAGCGGATCAACTATGATAATGGGTCAAATATTTCAGCTTTTTCAACACCAATGCTCCATCAGGTGTTCCGTAAGCTGTAATATGAGGAACAAAGAAAGAACTTGTGTATGTGATTAAATAATTATGGAAACAATCAAGGGCAAGAAATGTGAGAAATGTTTCAACGGGAAATTGGGAACGATTGAAACAGTACTGCAAAGCAAAAAAAAACATTCAGGATTTATGTAGTTCTAGTCACCGTTGCTATTTGTTGTTTTCTTATTTTTCGGCGGCATTCCTTTGGGCTTCCTAGCATTGATTTTTAAAGTCCTTGGCTAACTGCCAAAGCACAAAACAGTTATGTCAACATGTCACATGTATTGATGTGGAGAATGAAGCTGAGATAAACACCCCCATATACCCTCTGCTCAATGGTTTTCACAGCTTTAATAATGCCAAAAACTACCTACAAAATTATTTGTTGCACTTCCGGAGGTGGGGGAGGGGGGGGGGCAACTGGATAACTAGCAGTTCATGAATCTAATTTTAAACATAGACCTGGAAATTGGTTCGGAATGAGTGGGTTCTTGTCACGCGATAATTAGGAAATAATGGTTGTTGACCCGGCCTCTGTGGCCGCACGTCCAACTCGCGAAGTAAGCCTCAGTTACCAGGTAACTATCGATTGATAGCGGTGTAATAGCTATGTTTATTTTAAATCTTTCCAAAAAACCAAAAAGGACCGAGAGAAGTGTCTACCGTACCACCATGGTGGTACGGTAGCGGTCCCTACACCTTCATTTTTATTCCGTTTCATGGATATTGATCCGATGGCGTCTTTCGAGGTCAAACCCATTAATTTCTATGAAACTGCGGCTATGCTGGTTAGGCTTCTTACTTACCTTTTTTATTTTCTTACTTTCTCTCTTTCCTTCACTGGTTCCACTTAACTCTTTATACTGCTAACGGTTTATTTCCTTTTGTTGAATTCCTCCCGTTGGGGCACGTCCTGTCACTGGTAAAATGTCACGACGATTCCACGGAATTTTTTTCAAAGTAAATATAAATGAATAATAATGTTCTATAACTATGAAAAAATATAAAGAAAACGGATAAACATAAATAATAGTGAAAAATATTTGAAAAATCATGAAGACAAATACGGCCTCCTCCCCATCCTACCTACCATCTTGCAAATTTTTACCAGCTTCCTGCCACTTTTCCCGTTTTTCCAATAATTTTTTCCATTTTTTCCCAAAAAAACTCCCGTCTAGCGGGGGGAAGGGAAGGGTGAAAGACGTGAGATTTAGCACATGTAGAACAGAAAAAAGTCGGCAATTCAATTAGAAGCAAAGAAAGCCAAACATTGGGAAAGGAATACACTCCACAGCACAGATGATCCGTTTCGCTCGGTATCGCAGAATTCAAAGCCAGATACGACCCCTCCTTCCCTTTTTCCTCCCCCCCCCTCCACATAGAAGTTTCCCAACGTTAAGAATAGCGAGCATAAACGAAAAAAAATCTAATCATAAAAAACCTCCCCGGCCAAAGGCGGATCCCTTCCTACGCTGACCAAACACGACCCCCTCTCTCAGGGACTCCCAATCTACGACATGCGCTGGCTACCGTTTTATTGGTGCCCGTCCCCTGGCTGAATAACACGCTTGTTTGTTGTTTACCTCTCGCTGTGAACAATAAATAAAAAATCGTGATTGCTTATGCTTGTTATATCTTGTGTAAAGCTATATCCGTAACCGAGTAGCATGTTTACTTTGAAGTCTTCTTAGTTACTTGTAATGATAACCCCTACGATGAGCCAATGTGGGTGTGGAAGTGCACATCTGTTGCTTTGGAAACGTATCTCACGAGATCCGTTTTTGATTATCCGCCCTGGTCGTAAACCCTTCAGAACTTAGCCTCGTACGCGTGTGCTAGCGCTAGCGATAGTTGCCTTCGTCTCTATGTTACAACCTCCAACTCTACTTCACAGAAACACATTCATCAATTCAAAACCTTTTCATTACCAGTTGCCAGAAGGCAACATTTGGAAGCTGTACACGCAGTTATACACTTCCTAGTACGATTTCCCCTTTAGTAAAGAAGTAATATGTGGTTCATGGTGGCTAGTTCTTCTTATGTTACCTCTCGATTTTCGCTTGGAAGCTCCGCCCATCGACGGGGGACCACTCGAACGTGCCACTGCCCTCCTCCCATACACCTCAATCGTGCTCTTCTTCGTTATTCTTCTTAGCACTTTGGCTCCTTCTTTCTCTGAGACTGCCTAGAGATTTTGGGCCAGACATTTGGATGACTAGTTACAATGTGGCCGAAAAATTAGTTTATTTGAACCCGCCGTCATCCTTACCCGCATCTATGATCCCTTAGATTTTGTTTTCCACTGTTTCACTTAAGCTAACATTTATCTTACTCTTCAACACGGGGAATTGAGCAGAGCATGTGCTTTAGCATATGCTAAGTACCCCTCCTGTCAATCATTTGAAAACTAAATATTTGTATAGGCGGGGTTAGCTTCAGTCGAAATACTCTGCTGCCAAGAGCCACCCTCAGCCCAGAGCCACCCTCAGCCGGTTATCCCTCCTGAGACACTTCCTGCTTGAAATTTCCATCATCTAGGAAAACCATGGCGATGTATTCATCTAGAACGTAAGTCCTTAGCCTGAGATCGCCTCCAAGTTTCTTTGAATAACTTCAAATAATGCAATTGCTATCTCCTCATCCAACACTACACAATACCTTTTTTCAAGTTTTACTTATTTCCCTACTTCATATTGAAGAATTACTTCTTAGAAGCTGTTCACTGGTCTCTGAAGATGCCATTGTTTACGCGAAGCTTTTCAGAGCTACGATCGGTTCTCCCACAACAAACATGCAATTGCTGGACAAAGCCGTTGAACTACGGGATTCTCAAATTCTAAATATTCAATCCTATCAAAAAATGATTTGGCAACGTCGTTTCATGGCTATAGCCACGGTGATAGCTTGGGTACGTGACATTTGTCCCAAATTTACACACTGGTCTGAGCGCTGTCCCAGGTTATGTACACGAACAGAACATAGTGGAGTGAGCGCAGTTCGGCGACGAGGGGGCATTTTGCACTTTCGCTGCTTACTGTTCCGATTTACAAGTTCCGTTTCGAAGAATCCCACTGTAAAAACACTAGAAGTTTGATCAAACTCGTCGAGCCACCATGTTAAACAGGGCACGTTCTGTCGCTGCAGAAAAGTACGCCAAGTAGGACCCCCGCCTCAAACTTTTCCTCCTCTGGTATATCTCTTTTTTCACATTTCCCATACTACCTGCCATTTTACTACTTTCCTCCGAACTTTCTTGCCCATTCTTCCGGAATTTTCCAGTTTCTCGCTTTTCTCCCAGAACTTCGCCGCTTTCTTAAGGCCAGGTACGGCACCCTCTCCCCCTGCCCCCATGGGAGTCGATGTGGATAGCGCCGGTAGAATGGGATCATCAAAAAAATTTTTCGGGGTAGATACAACCCCTTCCTCCCTCCAGATACAACCGCACGCCGTATACAAACCCACACCGGGGACCACCGTGCGACGTGGTGGCAAAGGTATTTGTATAGTTTCTCATTGCTTTACAAGAGTTGGCTAGTAGTTTCTACCAACCACCGCTCGTATCACTTCGTGGCTTCACAAGATTTCACACGTCTCCACTTGATGGCTCGACCCGAGGATGGGGAGCAGCAAAAGTGCGAAATACCCTTCCGGTCGCCGAACTGCGCCGTGGGTTGTTTTGGCGGTTGCCTGGAATTCCCCATAGTCATGCAAGGAACTCTATGAATATTTTGGACCAAAATAGCCTTAGTTCATCGATGGAATTCCAGATTGCAGTCGTTGTTCTGATAGCTGCCTTAGCAACACCAAATTGGGCTGTATTAGACTTTATGAATACAGAATACCAACAAGTTCATGTGCAGCTTGGTGTCTGGGGTGAATGGCGAACCGTGAAGAACTTCACGCATAAAACTGGTACATTTTCTTCTTTTCCTTGAGAATTTTCAATTTTATGGCCTATTTTCTTTGGGCAATAACAGATTTTTGTTCATTTTTTAGTTGAATGGATTCCTCACTTTCCAACGCCGCCGGAAAATGTCGTCCGTTTGGCGGACGCCGATCTCAAGCGTGAGTTTGTTTGCAGTCAACAGCCCGTTTATCTTTGTCTAGATAAAACTCACTAACGAGTTTGGCTAGCTTTCGTGATGGACATGCCTGAGGGTACTCCATTAATTTTATGTAATTTTATGGATGTGTAACTCCTCTGAGTTAAAGCCAGGAGAGGTTCGGACAGCTTTTTGGTCCAGTCTTCGAATGATGACCCCGAATTTTGAAGTTCCTGGAACGAAGTCGCAGCGTTGTCTCTGATGATCTTTGTGCCCGACGTGAAAACCAATCCCGTGAGGTTAAAAGAGCGAAGACGGAGAGCAAGCGGAACTCACCCCCTAATAGCCTGAACGACATTGAGCTATGCTGGCAAAGATTCCGAGTTAATGCTAAAGCGCGAGGCTCATCATTGAGTTGCACTGATGAGCGAAGGCACTTGTTCGTACTCCGATTACGCTATAATTTATCCTCTTTTTTTAGCGCAGTATTCTGTGTACGTGCCAAGTCCCCCTGAGAAGGGCTCTCCTACAAAATTTCCCCCAACAACTTCTTTTTCAGCGAAAAATATTGCCTCAAAGTAGCTCCTAAGTGCCCAATGAATCGATCATATGATATCCACAAAGTCCGTCTGACTGCCGATTTTTACAGCGAATGGCTCAGGGGTAAGGGGTCTGATTACTCTGACGCTTCTGAAGTGAGTTTAAAAAAACACCCAATGTTTTTCTAGACTTCACCAGAGCAGGCTCATCAATCAGGATTTCCTCCTGGTCTTGAACGTTTGTTGCGACAGTACTATGTCGAAAACATGCAGTGGCTGGGTTTTGCTGGTTCTGTGGGAACTATCGTTACACTCTGTACCCAGGAGGCAGACGGGTCGTAATTGCGTACTGGTGGCACTCGTGGCAGTGGCTTTAGAAAAGCTGGTAGTTAACGCCTCCTAAAGATTCATTGCTTGTATTGAAACCTAATGCCACTCAACTGCTGTAAATGCATCATGACGTAGGAAGGAGCGTGAATCTTCGAGACCGCTGTCGCGCCTGACACTGTGTCCGCAATTACGACCTATCTTACAGCGGGATAGAGAGCATACAAAGATGCTCACATGCTGCAGTCACTGTTCTTTACAAAACTAGTATTTACCAGGGTGACAGCGTGTGTCACGGGAAATATCCTGTTGAGTGCTTTAGTCAAAAAACATTCTGTTCCACGCCCACCCGTAGGCAAACTTCACCGTAGAGACAGAGCCCCCCCCCCACGAATGCTGGTCCTTGCTATGCGCGAGGTTGATATGTCCACAACTGCAGTACCGTGCTACTTCCCACTTAAAAGTACACGGGGACTTGGCCGAAGGATAATTACACCCGTGAGCCGTCTTCCGACTCCGCCCACAGCGGCGTACGACCGACCTTCCCTAGACATACTCTAACGCGCTACCTGTCTGCGCCCTCTCACCTCTGGTTGTACTCCACATTCAACGGTGCATGATTTTGTTATCGACGCGAGTGCCGCGCATCGAGGAAAGCGCGGGCGGGATCCGGGAAGGCCCCCGGTCACTACCATTCAGCCTCATTCCCGAGATGTCAACGTCTGGGGCGTTTGTTTCCGTAATTCTTCTCTCTGGAAAAAGCTCATCGAGTTCCCTTTGCCAGCGCAACAAGCTCAAGAGGCTTCTGGTGTGGCTTACTAAAAAGTATAAGCAGAAGGGTACAGCATCAAAAATCGTGGAATCCTCTCCTTCTCAAAGTCTAGGTAGTTTCAATTTTTTATGTGAGCACGAAGTGCTCATTAATCTGACCAGAGTAACCAATTGACCTCTACTCGAACTTTCTGGAAGATCTGCTAAGTGTTTGGCTGTCTATCTCAAACTACTCCGACTAATTAGGCCTTCTACGCGACATGAGATGCACTTCCTCCCGTTCTGGCCGTTGTTTACGCCACAGCTCGTTAGTCTGGCCAATCTCACTTCTTTCGCAGCCATCGTCGAGCTAACTAGTAATTCTAATTTTAGAAATTTGGCTTAGAGTGGCTCAAGCTTGACGGAAACTCCTGTTTCATTCGCTTGGGCTTATTGATCCTTTTCTTAGTTGTCCCTGAGCGCGAAAATGAGTATAGACACGAACTTGATCGGAAAAAAAACTAGTTTGAAAACTACCACTTGGGGGGG
>MU967008.1:0-13238 GCA_036418165.1 Cooperia oncophora | reverse complement strand
TGCGTTCGTGTTTCTACAGGAAATTAGGTACCCATGTGCACACCCTCTTAACCATCCTCAGTTTATCGGACATAACTCGGGCAGCAGTTGCAGCTGGGATGTCAGACTCGCGGGGAAGCTCGACAAAGGCTCTGTGATCAGACATTCAGCGCTTGACTTCATCCACCCTTTTTTCTTGTGCAGGATGAACATTATGGGACCATCCACGACAACAAATTTTTCCTTTTCCTTCTTCGGGCTCCTGAACCAAACCTTCCACCTTGTATTTCGAGAACACCATTACACACAACTACTGGTCCGGCGCCGGTCGAATTTGAGCAGCGCACTTCCCTCTTATGACGTCTGATTTGAAAATCGGGCGCTGATTTTCACCACTCAGGCTTCTTTTCAATTTCTCGAGAACTTCTGTGGGTAGGTTCGCCAAATTTCACAGATACACAGCTAAAGGTACTAGCCTCCAAATGGTATAGTAGCCCGCTTCCCTATCCCCTTTGCTTTTCTGCCATTCCTCTATATGTCTCGGCACTTTTGAATGGGATGACCTAATACTACCTCGTCCTCAGCGATGAAATACTAACCCTTACTCTATCAAACAGAAGGTTATCGACTGACTGTTGATAAAAAGAAACTTTTGCTTCTGCTCTTAATCGTGGACGGTTTCAGATTTCTATCGTGCTCAAGCGGCTATCGGAGTTATTGCACTTTTTATTCTTCTCTCAACAAACACTCTCGCCCTCTACACTTTTTATCATCATCGCTATATGTACAAACGTCTTGTGGCATGTTTATTCATAGTAGTAGGTAAGTTCTTTTATCTAAATTACTTGTTAGTTTTCTAATCTTGAATTTCTGGAAAACAAAACAAATTCCATCATACAGCTGTTCTATCACATGAAGGGAAAAAACAAGCCAGCTTGGCAACCCTAAGACTCTTCTTTTGAATGATCAGCTTTGTTGCCAACTGTTTATTTTACAATCGGCAATATTCTATCATGTTTTGAGACCTTTTTGCTAAGAAATACCGTGAAATATTCTCTGCCATGGTTGTTTTTGCGACTGGGTTGTTTGAAGGCATTGCTCTTGACCAGCTAAGTGCTACAGCCCATATCTCAGGAATACAAGAGGCGTGGCTGCGGAATCTGCATTTGTTCGAGCGAATGAGAGGTAGAGACGCATGTATGAGAAAGGGGAGTCAGCGGGGAATACACGGACGTCACAGGAACGCCTCATTTCGTCCTTTGATAGGGACGATATCATACCTTTCGTGTATAAGATGTGTCGCTTGGAGATCGCTCTATTTTTTGCTTCTTGAAATAAGGTGGCCATGAGTTTGGGGCAAGGGACTGACCACGCGCATTAGGGCGGAAGACGCCCACTGCAAGGGCCGCATGGTGTTTTGCTGCCTGACTCATCTGTGTTCTCTCTTGCTTTCTTTGCCTTGTCTGTCCAGCCGCTTAGTGTTATTCCCTCATCTGCCATGTAATCCTTAAGAACAGTTGGGAAAACGCGGCCCTCTTGTGTCGTTCTCGACTTGGCGACTAGTTTGGCACCTAAAGATTGACAGCAGAACCCACATACACTCCATAACATGCCGCTGGATAGGGCGTGGTAACTTATTTCGTTATGAGCGAAGCGCGAAGTGAGTTTTTGTGCGACAAATCGATACAAGGGCCATCCTTTGTGATGCTAGACAAAGGCATGTCTACAAATGTGCCAGAACTGCAATACATTACCAGAAGTGCTGCAGCGCCGCCTTCAAATGACATAAGCAGCCACGCCCCATCCATCTCTAGGATATCGAGCATATCTTGACGTTAAGTGCGCTTTTTATGAGCGACCTGGAGAAGGGCCCCCATTTTTCGTTGTTATGCGAACCTCATGGCGGACCTCATGGCATGTTGATACTGTAGCTGGTCAATGACAAGTGTTCTGGAGGTTCAGAGGGAGGTGTGTAAGCACCATGGAGACAGCCAGGTTTTCTGAAGCAGAAAAAAACTTGATTGTTCTATGATGTCTCATTAATAGTACAACTAGATGATGTTGTGGCAAGGCTTACTTTTGTTCTATAATAATCCCATTTTGCCTACTTTTTGCCATTGAATGACGATTATTTCATTAATTGGTGTAATTTTCGATCTCGCGTGTTGATAGTCCACGTAAAGAGGGGTTTGCGCCAAGGATATTTGGATTTCGAGCTAGTGCAGCTGACCTATGTACGCAGTGTTTGCTTTTACCCTCAAGCTTCAATCGCAAGATTTCCCGTTTACTTTAGGAAAACACTTTTTGAATGAGGAAATGAGAGACTTGGGGATTATAAGGCTACATCGGCAACCAGACTCTAAAACAACTCTCTGTTTATTTGTTTTTGTTTACTGGTGGACCTAGAAAGCCCCCGGGATGTAGTAACAGCCGGCGGAAAACAAAAGTGAACACTTGCAGAACCATTTTGTAAGCCAGGGAAAGAAAAGTATAGGATTGAGAAAGCCAGTTTACAATTAAAGTTCTGTCTTTTTGTCTTTACTACTCGGATGAAAAAGTGCAGCAGTATTTGCTTAATAGTAAATATTTGAGCACTATTCAGCTACTACTGCTCCAAAATCCCGCCAAGTCCCAAAAAAATTGCTAGAAGCAGCTCAGCAGGGGTCATTCGGTGCCCTGATCATATATAACATATATGAGCACGGCCCATCGCACATTGGGTATTTTCAGCGAGGGGGTCATCTTTGGACAGTGAGGGGGAGGGGAGGTGTTGTGACATTGAAAAATATGTTTTTAGTTGCTGACTTATATCAGGTTTTCCTGTTTCAACTGCGATATATACTCCCTGCTGGTCGGCAGTTGTTCGGGAAAAAAAGGGCCTTAAAAGTGGAAAAAAAGAATCTCCGAAAAAGTGATGGGAAGTTGGAAAGAATTCAGGAAGATCGCAAGATGAGTGGGAGATGGGGGAAGGGTCGCACCAATGCAGGAGCTCTTGAGAATGGGGAAGGGGTCGTATTTGGCAGAAGTCTAAACGGCGGTGCCCTGATCATAGCCGTGCAGTGGTTATGGCACTCATTTTTCGCGCTTTCGCCCCATTTCCCGCTCTGTTAGCGCTCGGCTGAGTTGAGGTTCAACCTCTGCAGAGGGCAAACAACCCATGTACCTTGTTCGAGCACCGACGAGGAAAATGATCATCTTATTAGTGATCAGGACGCCAAATGACCCCAGTTTAAGGGTTTATATTGATCTTCTTGAAATGGTGGTGACGCCGAAATAGCGCTAAAATGGCGCCTATTGTCGTCGGCATCGAAATTGTTTTCTATATTCGTACTCGGGGCATTGAAACTATTTAATGAGTGGTTGCGCAGGATTGGGGCAGCACCCTTCTGGCGCCAAATTGCATCGGTGTCTTTGGCGAACAGCAAACGAGTGTTATATAGTGTTGCTTGTTGCGGCGATGGGGCGTGTCATGGGGGTATGGTTTGGCGCATCGCCAGTCCAATTTTTCCTTTCGACAACAAGGCTGTATCATATCCTTCGTATCAGTTGTATTCCACCACTGCTGACGCGCTTCAGCAACTGATGGAGAGCGGGCTGGCGGGCGCCAGTTAGAAACAAACAGAAAAGAATATTGGAAGAAGAAAACACTCCAAAACACAGATGGTCCGTTTCGCCTGTTATCCCCAGACGAACCATCATTGTCTCGCCAACCCCCAGGCTCTTCAGTGAGGTAGGGTTGACGAAACAAGGACACGGACTACATACAGGGGAAGGAGTTGAGAAAAGGATAAAATGAAAGAAATTGAAAGAAAAATTGGGCAGAAAAAGTAAAGGAAAATATCACGCGAACTGTGCAACAAATACGTGTACAAAGAAAGAAATTTGATTGTACTTCATGGGCTTAACCGAGGGCATATTGGGTATAACACTGTTAAAACGATTACCAAGGTTCAAACAAAAAAATTTGTGGTAAAATGAGAGCTAGTGTTGAACACCGCTGCCAATGAGAATACCTCTAACCAGTCTACTTATCTTTTTATAGTTATTTGCAATATGAGTATTTGTAAAGTATAAATTTATTTCTGTAAATACATCAGCTATGCTAATAATAATAAACTCTTCTTCGTAACCATTCTTTAAAGGCAGTTGGCACGATAAATCCCCCAAGACGACTAGGATCAATACTCCTGGCAGGATAGAATTCCGCGACCCTGGGCAGGCGCTGCATAGCGGTTTCCCCGAGGAAGGTGCCCTTATAAGGGCCCTATCAAGCCACAACTTTACGTCCCAAACGCCCGCCACGCCCGCCCGCCCACAAATGGACGACCGTTCCTGACGCTCGTATTCATTCATTTGCTAAGGGAAGGATATGAGCATATGATATGAGTATTGTGAGCAAATTATGAAGCGAAGGGATTGGTATGAAGCGGCCGTGATGCTGCATGCATACATGGGTACACATATGCAGCCGTATCTTCGGTAGCGGTGATTGGTAAGATGCCTACGGGAAACTCGTCCGAAATCGATTTACAAGTCACTGAGAACGGAGGCTTTTTCTTCGCAGGATTTTGACCGTTTCACTCCGTTCTTTCGCCATTTCCCCACTATACAGCGCCCTACTAGCATTTTAGGCTAAGTAGGAAACCATCGTGCCAACTGCCTTTAAGGTGTGTGTCAAAGCCCAGCCTCCCTAGCCCGCCCCTTCATCCTCAGCGGTAAGACTGTAATTGGCACCTGTTGGCCAGGCTTCAAGAATGTATGCTTATTCGTATGGTGGAAAAAAAAGCGATTGAAGCACCCTTTTGGTGCTAGATGACCGACGCCAAAACCGGGCGTCATGTCCATAATCAGGGCACTGTGTAAAGTGCCTAGGCGTTTTTTTTCAGAGATTTTATGGTTGTAATAGTTAACCCGTGCCAGTATTGTTTTAAATTTAGGATCAAGGCTTTGTTTTCATCTTTTCTCGTACGATGATCTCACTGTTATCCGTTTAGGCATGGCAATCGTTGCTACCATCGAAGTGCTATCAAACAGTGTCGACGAGTGGAATACAGCTGTAGCTCAGGCATCGCAGGTAGGATTGTCGTTTTTTCCCACGGTTTTTGCTCCTGAAACAGATCCTGAGCCTCTATTACATGGCTCGCTGCTCATTTTACCTGCCAGGTGTTTTCCATGCAGATCACTCTAGCTATACGGGCATTTCATCTTGCCCAAATCACACACTGTCAGCAAAGGGGACAATCGCCGGGTTCTTGGCACGTACTTCACACGAGATTATAAGTTCAGCAAAATAGGGGGGGGGGTGTTAACGAAGATTGCGCGTGAAATGAAATGTGTGTGCTTCGTGAATGCACGCAATTGTTCATGCCGTGAACCGGCTCTGCACTCAAGTTTGAAAGCCGGTGTTACTCGCCTATTGGACAGCTTGATTGATGTGCGCTCCATCATTGACCCGAGCTCTTGCTCGCGCTCGCGTGGAGGGTCATAGTTCACTACCTCTGGGCAAACCTTGTGCATACTCCGATCTCGCTGGCAGTTATACTCCCACAGCTGAGCGTAAGCATGAATGACAGATACCTACGAATTTCGTCCATGGTAAGGCAAGTCGGGCTATCTCAAAGCTGCTGTTCAGTCCGATCTGAATACCGAACCTAAGGTCACACTCCGCGCTTACAAATCGTGGTTGGACGGGGCTGTGAAGCTGTTAAGTCACTCAACTAAGCAGAATAGCACTCGAAAACGCCTTGATTAAGATCTCCTTTTCGATGCCTTTCCAACATTGTGCGGGTATGCGAAGAAGAGAGGTTGGGTGTGTGGAAGAGAGACCAGACAAACGACCAGACAGAGAGAGAGAGAGCAGCGTCACATGCATATGACCAACATGTCGGCATTGGTAGAGGCCTAAGTGACACACCTGCAGCCCGTTACCTGCGGAGTTTCTAGCAGCCGAAAGGGCCATCATTGCTGGATCGGACCCATTTTATCTGCATGCGCAGATTATTAAACTTTTCTGCCGATTGTGAAGTGTGCCTTTATTTTCTTCGGAACGACAGAGGGTTGAAGCTGAAGGGCTGGCTTGGACCAACAGAACCCTCACCACCGAACACCAGGGCGCGTCGTACGATGGAGGTCTTCAGCGAGGAGGTTGTATTGAATCTCTGTAGGGAGGGGGGTCGTAATCGCCTTTATGGTCTTTGTTAAGAAAATGTTCCCAGTTGTTACCTTTTCTCTGTTTCTGCCGTTTCACGTGCGCTATACCATACTCTTTCTCTCCACGCCTATTTCCCCCTCTCGACAGCAGTTTTTTGAGGACAACTGGAGAAAGCTGGGAGAATCCAGAGTGGAGGTAGGTAGAGTGAGGGGTGGGAAACGGTGGGGGCTGTATTCTGCAAAGTTTTTCCACAACGCCAGAACGTGCCTTGCTGAAGACACGTCGTCGCGTTGTAATGTGAAAGCATTTGTTGTGGAGCGTATAGCTGTCATCCTGCTGTCAAGAATTTTTTTAGCCTGCAAAGTCATCCGTCAGTCAGTCCTGCCATATGGCCCTTTCCCACCGCAAAACAAACAGACATCACATTCTTTCGCGGTCAGTCCACTGACACTAAATTAATAGCACTCGGAAAGCACTGATTGTGAGTGGAAAATCTTCCCTTCCACAATGCAACATAGGGGTTGGGAACAGTATGTTCAACATCTGAAATAGAATTTTATTACACAGCACTTCTGAAAAAGGGTTACTGCGCACGAGATACAGACATGTTCGCTGCGGACGTTGGGATGTTTAAGAAAGGGTGGGCTCAGTTTTGCATTATGCCAGCGAGTTTGGCTGGCATTGCTCCTAACCCAGCCCTATGACACACCCCGTCTTCCAAACAAGGCTGTATATGATACGTGCTGGTCTGGTGCCGTATAAGCGACCGAGGAGAGAGAAGTAGATCAGGTGATTAGGGCAGAATGCGATGCTAGAGGGAAGACGGGCAACGGAATCGTATTCGTCGCTCTGCCGCACGCGGCGATGGGCGCGACGTTTTCTTAACTCGTGTTTGCTGTCGATTGGAGCACAGGATTTTTTCATTCATTCGTTAGACGTGCGATAGCGCATAAAACAAAAAACGAAAGTAAAGAAGGATTTCACGTGAACTAAGAAACTGTGAACATTCATGACTACCTTCGGTTCTACAATTCGTGTTGTTCGCCATCTACGACCTAGAATCATAGTCATTTGTACGCGCGACGTCGCACGAGACGCCTCTTAGTCCATATCCCAAGGATGGGGGGAGGCGTGTCTGCGTACTTCGTTATAAGCGTCGCAGCGGCGGCGTATCTGTGGATGGCTACGCAGCAAGGGGTGAGGAAATGGTTAACATTTTCTTGTGTCGTCTACGCTCTTCTAAGCACATCTGCGTGCACCTCTAAGTGCTCGCATTTAAGTTCTTGGACCACCCCTCTCATCTCCGGGATATGGGTCGTGCTCACAAATTTGTTTGCTTCGGAATACTGGGACGTGTCAAGGGGCTGATTGTGGCGTGGCCCCATCCTGTTCTTCACCAATCGTTGAAGGGACAAGCGATGACAATAGCTTGAAATAGGGGTGGCGCCGCGCCAAACCTAGCCCCTAACTTGACACTACGCCCCGGCATCCGTAGCGGACAAGACTACTTTTTCTTACATGCTCAGAGTTTTGACAGCGTTTAACCTTATTACAAGCGTATTCATGGATTCGAATACGTCCCCCTTCTCAGCAGTGACTTGAATACGACCCTATCGTCTTTATCAAGACCTTTATGCTGTGTATTCCGGGAGTGTGCTGCTCAGACCGCTGCACCACTCGGGACCTCAATTGCAGTGGGAAGTATTATTTGAAGGGAACAGGCGGAGACTGGACGCTTCTGGGGAACAGTTTTCCAGTGAAACGGGAATCAAAGTGTACAAAGGGATATTTTCTGTCACCACAGTCGATATTTGCAGATCCTCCACATTTTAGCGATTGACAGTCCAAATCTCCGATTGAATGTGAATATGTGTTTGCATAGAGCTCCTCTTAGCCTGCCTATCGTGAGAATGTGTCCGTCCACGGGGTGTCATGTTACCACCAGATGGGAACAACGCTTGTCGTAGAGATCTTCGGTAGTAGTGAATCACAACAAGGAAGTCGGGAATCATATCGGATTTTCACCAGACTTGAACAAGCGAGTTTGGGTTCCCATATCATCGTGCCCATGCAAGGGTATGGGACAGGACAATCGTTACATGACGCATTGGTGGGCTGGCGAGCGACACCGTGCCTTACGGACAGTTGCCCCTTTATCATTTAAATATCAGAGTTAGAGGGACAGGAAAATTCAATACTGTTCGTCGTGTAGTCTTTTCTCCGCTTGAATTTGTACGAGTTTCGCTGCTCCAATCGACGAATCGCTGCACATGGAGGGGTCACCGCACGCGACCGAAAAATCACTATCTTCTTGCCTCTACCCCCCCCCCTCCATTTGATCTGCGTCTGGAACTGAAACCAAATCAGTTTCAGAGCCTGGAAGCTGTACAGTCGTTATCCTTGCAAACGATAGGGCGGTGACAGGGCTTGCACTGGAACGCAGCCATTGCATCCTTTCCCGCCAATAGTTGCAGGCTCAGGATGTCATCGACTGGTGAAAAGTACCGCTGTGGCTGCGTTCCAGTGCAAGCCCTGTCACCATGCCCTATCGTTTGCAGGGTCGTGCCTCTAAGTGTACCAAAACGGTTGGCTTCATTCCCATTTGGGAGGTGCCGTGCGTCCGACTTTTGTCTATATTTAGGGCACCTAATGTTTTGCCCATGTTGGAGCTAGCTTGATGCACAATTCACTGACTTTACCACTCCGACTTGAGCATGAAACTGAGCGCTCATCGAGGCCTAACAGAGCTATAGATAATCTCGAGCCCATCACCAGCTGAGTTGTAATATACAACACATGCCTAGTCATGCAATTTGTACTTTTGCTTGTTTCTATTGCTAGACCGTGTTAGATTGCACGTCTCACCTTGCTGAGACCTGTGGACCCTTGACAAGTGTAACGAGCTTATGCTGTTGCATAACTTTGCAGTAGTCAAGAGGTCTCCATTGGAGGCATCGTAAGTGATCGATGTGGACCACAGAAATGAAAACACCGAACCGAATCGCCCATTTCCTCCGATCTGACGAGGTTTATTGAGTGTATTCATGGTGCTATCAGCTCCGCAGTGGAAATCCAAGTGCAGGAGCTGACTTCGTTTTCAAGCCATCTCTATTGGGCCAAATCAGTCGTTATATGCAGGCCCTCTAATAAGGAAGCAGGCGATCGGGCGGTTCTCCTTCATCCCCTCATGGCGCAAAAATTGCTCATTCGGTCTGCTTGGGCTTTCCTTCGACTTATTTCATTACAAGGGCAGAAAGCTTGAACTTTGCTTGGAAGAAGCTTCGAGATCCCAGTGAAAGGCAGTGGGCAAAACGGCTGCGGCGGGCGTGTTGCTGCCAGTGTCATTGGTAGAAGGGAAAAGTGGGTGTAGCCAAACGCCTCTCTCAGCACGCTCCACCAGTGACGTTGGCAGCAACCGTCCGATCCCAGCCATCGTGCCCACTGCCTTCAAGGCAAAATCGCTCTGGCAGCCTCGCGCCAACCTGCTTCAGAGGGTTAGCCTCCACAAACTGCCCAAATGCTCACATAAAGCTATCAATAGCAAAGTGAATAAATGTTCTCCGTACGCCGTCTGAACAATGAGAAAGTTTATATGCTCGTCAAAAAAACTTAATTCCATTTGTGAAGTTCAGCAGAAGAGGGTCGTTCCAACGTGCGTAACTGCTAACGAGGCGAGAATGCAGATGGAAGAGAGGCAGAGACTCAGGTATAAGAGAGGAGAGTCAGCAGTAGAACACAGAATCGTCAACTGTCTATAACATACCTAGAGATCTGATTGACAAGTTGAGAAAAAGGCGGGATACCGTTCCCCGAATTCACGTAAACTCTGCGTAGGGGAGTGCAACACACACGATCCTGGAGCGGTGGGATTACGTTTCACTGCTGTCTCTTTCTGACCGGCTTACGGTATGCCCAATTGCGTGCAACGGAGCCGACACATTCAATTTACGCACAGGATTCGGTGCTACTGTATTCCGCTTGTTTTCCTAAAATGATATTTTCAAGACACCCCTTTTGCACTCAATTACGAACTGTAGCTTGTCAAGTAGTAAAAGGGATAAATCATAGTGGTTCTGAAACCAAAGATTGATTAGTTGCGTCTTTTACTCAGTACAACTCGTTTATTGCATTTATTTTTTACAGCAAGGCGATTGGGACTACGATGCCGTCAAAGTGCCAGGATATTCGACAAGAATGGCCCAAGGTGTAGTAGCAGCATGTATTTTCTCGGCAATCGCTTTCGCACTTGGCTCCCACAAACAGAAAGGTGATAACGCGGCCACGGCTGAATTGGAAATCGAGGATCGACCAATACATATTGGTCGATAGGCTGACCCCCTAGTGGTGCGGGTAATGAACCCGAAAAACCCCGACTTCGAATTTCAACCTCGAACATTTTATCGCTGTAATTACAGCGCTGTATCAGCGGTGTCATTCATACTCTTTTAAAAAACCGGTAGCCGTATTGATCACGTACTCTTGTTTACATTGTTTTTTCGTATATATTTTCTCTTACTCGATTATTTACTCCATACAAATCAATTGTACATATAGGAATTTGTTCTGTTGTCTCTCAATTTTTCTGAACTCAGGTGCTTTTTTGCGCAATGCTAGTCAATTGTACGTACAATTTATTGATTGATTTCTTTCACATGGATGATTCTGAGGTGTTCTGCCAGCGAAAACAGGAACAAAAAAAAACCCTTCCCGTCGCTAAACGGTGGTTATCTTTGCATCGATTCCATTCGAAAATGTCTATCGATTTTCTCTTTCGCATTACTTTACGATTCATCACAATTCTGTATGATACTAGTTCGTGAATTCCTTAGATGTTAATCATTTCTGAATATTGCAAAGCATATCGTTTTCAAGTATCTTTCTAGATGTCTTTTCTTTTTTGCATTGTTCTTGGTGTGAAAAGGGTTATAAAGAAGTTGTGCTCATTTTGCCGTTTCTTTCTCCTTCTTCCTACCCATAAATATCCCGAATTTTCTTAACCTTCCTAAAAACTACCGGCGACCGGGCAGTTTGGGAGGGGGTCCAGCGCATGAAAAAACCACGACAAGTCAACGGTCCCGAAACATTTTTTCAAAGGCGAGTACGACCTTCAGCGACCAAATACGGTCTACCTTGACCGCCAACGTTCTCTATTTTCTCAGATTTCTAATTTTTTCCCATGGTACTCTCCCCTATACGTCTGCATAAAACACCGTCCCAGATACTAATAGATTTCCTTCTGTTGCATTCCATTGTCCGCTTCTTTCTACAGTGCATATCTGAGCAGTTATAAGAGGCGTGGCTGCGAGAGTTCAGACGGAATGTAATCAGAGGCGTATCTGTAAGAGTGGGGCACAAGAATACGTAGCCTTGGCGGCGCTTTAGAACTTCCATTTTTGAAATTTGGTCGGATTTTCCCTGCTCACTGCTCTCCAATATATCATAAGTGTTTGGCCATGACTCAAGTTGGAATAGCAAAAAAATGAATTTCAACAAAAACCAAACAAGAATTATGGAACAACTGAGTGAGAACGAACTTTATTTTTTCTGGCGCAGTGTGCTAATGTCGAATTTAACGTGACAATTGATTCTGCTCTTGTTCTCTAACACTACCCTTATGATCCCCGCCAATGATAGGGCGTGTGACTCTGCGCGTATTTGAGCGCAGCCAGGGTATCCTTTATCCACCAATGATGTCGTCTCGAGCCCGCTGCGACTGGTGGGAAATCTTGTCTAGCTGCGCTCCAAGCCATGCCCCTTTAGAGGTTATCAATGGAATGCAGTAAGTAATTGTGATAAACAAATGTGTGCTTGTTATCTTATAGTGAGTAGAATTTTGAATCTGGCTTTTCAGCTGTTTTATGGCTTTTATATTATGCGGCGCACCTGGCCATCAATCACACCTTCACTTGTTTCGAGATAGAGCTGATGATGAGTAATGCGATTGTTGCCGCTTCGTTACCTTTTATTGTACCCTGATATATTATCCTGGTTTCCACTGATTTAGATTTCAGTGGAAACAAGTGTATTATATCAAAAGAGATGACGGATAACATTTATGCACTGCACATGCAGTAATGGAAAAATCTGTAATTAACAACCAAAGATTGTTTTGTATGGTTCCATAATTTACAGCAGGACTTAAAGGCAGTTGGCACGATAAATCCCCAGACGAGTAGGATTAATACGCCTGGCAGGACGGAATTCCGCGACCCTGAGCAGGCGCTGCATAATGCCTTTTCCAAGGAGGTGCCCTTATAAGGGCCCTATCAAGCCACAACATGCCACGCCCGCCCGCCCACAAATGGACGACCGTTTGGCAAATCGGCAAACATTCGGGAAAGTTACGTAGGATGATTTTCTTCTTGTAAAAAGTGGGGAAGGGGCGGCGGAGTGGAAACTTTGGCGCAGGAGGAGACACATTTAGCAAATATTCTCTCCAGCGCCAGGACACGCCTTGGACATGATCGTCATCATCGAGGACTCTGTGTGCAACCGAATACAGTCATAATCACTGCAAATGATGGGCGTATTATGGGGCGTGGACTGGAAGGCTGCCAAAGCGGCCTTTCCATAAACCTGATGATGTCCTAAGTCCTACTGGTGGAAAGGGCTGTCTTGGCTGCAATCTAACGCACTCGCTTTCACCCGCCCAGTAATTTGCAGGGAACATGACTATGTGTGGTTGAATTGTATTGATTCGACACGCGACCAGTTTTATTCTTACAAGGGAGGTCGTTCAGGCCGTGGTGAGCTTTTTCAAAACGGTTTGTTGCATGTTGTAGGGGTCCATGCGAGGACCACAGCGATGGGGTTCATTTTTGCTAAACGGTTTTGGGAATGTCAAAAAAAGGTCAAAAACAATTCGAAAAGAATGGGCTTTTTAAACCACCTTATTCGCCTCTGTTCTAGCTGTAGCGTTGACAGGGTATAGTATGTAGGGTATTCTTTGAGCAGGCATGAAGAACAGCGCAAAATAAGGTCAAAATCCAAATGGTCTACTTGGCATGCGGTGAGCTGCATTGGAGTTTTCCGGTCATCTGCGCATATCTCTTCATGGTGGTGGTGGATAGTGCGACGGGCTCTGGGATGGTGGGTTTGTGGATCGGGT
>MU967007.1:17378-29800 GCA_036418165.1 Cooperia oncophora | reverse complement strand
GGTAACAGACCTCTTAGGGAGGCTGGAAACGCTGACCAGAACATTGGCTGGCCTCTGCCAGTCATCAAATGCGTAGGTTATGTCGACTTTGGAACACAACTACGATTCGGAGGTGAAGTAGAATGCATGGCTCATCCCAAAAAGGTGCTGATAAACGTCACAATGTTCCTTCGTCATGTGTCATGTCAGCCTCAGTACAGTTTTCGGCACTGACCACACAAAATCATTGTCTCTGCAAATGAAAAGGCGTGTGAGGGGAAGGGCAGGTGGGTTCTGGATTGGAACGCGGCTAGGCTGCCTTTTCCATCATTTGTTACAAGCTTGGGAAGCTTGGGATGGCATCTTTGTGGGGTTGGTCGCCCTGATTGCGCTGCAGTCCTCTCCCCCACCCCTTCCATTCCCACTCCCACACGCCTTGTCGATGGTAATTGTAAGTAATGAACTACTGATACATGAATATTACGGCATGCTTTTCGTATTTTACTGTTATTTTTTGGGATTTGAATTTTGTTTTTCTGAGGTGATTAATTTCATTTTTCAGATGGTTTATTCCGTTTGTTATGGATTGGTTGAACGAGAACGATGAGCACTCTATGGACATCTTGCGAAATGCTTATAACAGGTAAAGAAAATCAATTTTGGACCACAGCGATAGAAATAAAGCGCAAGTTTCAGGGATAAAGCCGACAACTTCCCTCAAACATCTGATCACACTCGTTTCTCCAACAGTGTTGTAGACGTTTTCACACAGTTGAATGAGGCTTTGAAACTGCTGAAACAAGTGGGTGTTCTTCAGGGATGTTCCTGCTGGAAATGATGTTGTTTATGAGATCTTTACTTTACAGATGGATTGCCCTAACCCAGTCGTTTATGCGGATATGATGAAGCGATTCAGTAAGACATTGAATAAGGTAAGCAGATTTGAGAAGGTTCATTTATCTCGAATCACCACCTTAGCTAAAGTTGCACCCTTAGTCGGTAGTTGCACCCACTGTCACAAGGGCGGCAGTAAACGACTATAAAACGATGCTTTTCCAAGTGATGGGCCTGGAAATGGCATGAGGGCCAGCAGAGCATGATGCTTTCACTGCTCTCCCAAGCCCATCTCCAGCTTCTTTTGCGCGTATTTAGCGCGTCCTCCTTCGCTAAGATAAACCCGTACACTATTTATTTTTTCTCATTTATAAAACTTATTTTACAGGTTCTTCTCGGGCCTTTTACGCTGATATGCGTTCATAAAGATTCTCCAAGTTTCATCGAATGGAAAGCCTCGGCCTGCATCTCATGCAACCAGATCGTGCAGCAGCTGAGGTAAGGCTCGAATAACATTCAGTGTGCCGTATGCACAGGCTGTTAAAAAAGCGTTGAAAGCTTAACGTTATCTGCGCGTCATATCAGATAGCCGTATTGTCGCGATCAATCAGGGCAGTACTAGCAGGCATGGAATGAGCCCCTCAGCGTTTCCTTTCAATAGTGTTAGGACTTCAGCAGCAGAAAGGAACCAAGTTATTAAGAGAACGCCGTGGCGGCGGGGCTCATTTCACTCCCTCTTGGCACCGCCCCTACTGTTTGCAACGATATCAACTGTATTTATCTATTCAAAGACGCACGGTCGTGCCCCTCCTGAACTGACGGGAAAAAAACAGAATTCAGTTTTCGGGTGGCTCACAGAAGAACGAAAAATGGAAGGAACGCGAGGAACTCCAAAGTTCGAACAAAGAAAGAAACGTTAGGGAACGCATATTGACTGTAGTTCGGAGTTACTTAAGGGCACTGAGCATGATGACAGGGTTTCTGCCGATGTCATTGGTGGAAATGTGGGGTGAGATGTAGCCGAACGCCCTCCCACCCAATTGAAACTGGCACTGCCCGCCCCTTTGCCGTCGCGATCTGGGAAGCACGGTATCATTCAGGCGTGGAATTGAGCCCAGTTGGCTGCAACCTTTTCCTTACCCAGTGATGATTTTTTGTTCTGGAAACAACACTTGTAGGGTCACACTGGTGTATTCCACGCTTCCTTGGCACTCCCTCCCCCCCCCTCCCCCGGCGGATATTACTGTCTTTATGTTTATACAGTTGTTATGCCTAAACTGCTCTGTCTGAAGCAGAACCTACAAAATTTCAGAGTTCAACTCGAGAAAATCTATGAGACCATGGGTGGTCAGGAATTGGATCCGACATGTAGCCAAGTCCTCACCAACCTCCAGAAAAAGCTGAACAGCGTTCTGGACAAACTGTCTGGCCAGGTAAAAGCTCTTCTGTAATTGGCTTTCTTCGAACATCTTTTTAATTAATATTTATTCGAAATATCAAAATCGCATACCATCATTAATGTTTGGAAATATCATGTTTTTTTTCAGTTTGTGGCAACGCTTGAGCCAATGATTGCTGAGCAAACGAACAAGCTCGGCGTGCTACTCTGCAAGATCAAAGGACCTCAACTTCAGAAGACTCAAGTTGCAGCGGTAAGAATCTTTTTGTCGCTGCTACGATCATTTCCCTGGGCGTCACTGAGTGTTCTCTTTGAATCTGATGTTTTTGGCCTCAAAGCGTCTACTTACTGGTATGGGTCGCAACGCGACCTGCGGCGGTAAATACAAGGTTATTATCACCATTTTCAGGAGGTGGACGCAGTGCTGGAGCCACTCATGGACCTGTTGGAAGGATCGTTGCAACGATATTTCCAACAATGTGAAAAGACTGTCCTCAAGTACATTTTGAAGGTCGGTCAAACTACTGAGCTATTTCAGGACCATTGTTTCCAACCGTTTAACTCAACCTTAATATTCAGGAATTGTGGAGGATAACGATTGTCAGTATGGAGAAACTGGTGGTGCTCCCTCCCCTCTCGGACAAGACGGTTAGTTTTTTCATGCTTATAAATACTCGTTGAGGCGTTTTGGTTTGGTAGCGGCATTTTGCATTTTCACTAGTTCCTTTTGCTAGTTCATAGCAAGGTCTGATTTTGGACAAGAATCTATTGGTCTTCACAAGATGGCCTGAACTAACATCGTAGCTAAGTACCATTTGGTGCCCCCACCCCTCCAAGCCGACCTTCTCCTCATTATTACCGATAGATGACACAGTTTTGGGTATTGGGCCTTGGCCAAACGAGTAACTGGAAAAGCCTAAGTTATGCAGTGTTCTCTGATTTATGGCAGCGGTCAGAACCAAAATCTTATAAGGATTTACCGCTTACGTTTCATGATTATCACCTTAGTCGGAGCCTGCAAATTTAAAGATCAGTGTAAACAACTTTCCTTGGAAAAGGTCGGGCGTGGTCGCTCAAGCACCGTTCTTTGGCTCATCCTTTTAGCCGTGACTCAAATCCTGTCAGGGCTTGAAGAGGTGTTTCGGTGGCTGGCGCAGCTCGGCTTGGTGGGGCATCAAATGGTACTGAGTAAAGCCTGTACTAGCCACTTTGTGAAGACCTATTGTGTGGAACTTACGAAAGTGCAAACCCTACGCGCCCTATGAAGCACTTGACCCATCGCTATGATCCCAAGTTCCACCCTCCCACGTAATGCATCGCAAAATCAGAGCACGTCGTACGTTAGAGAACCCCAGCGAGAAAGGAAGGGTTCGCATTTGGTCGCTGAGAAGGAGGGTTGTATTCTTCTTCGAGAATAATGTTTTTGGGCGGCAATTTTTCGGGGAAAACGCGGAAAGTAGGAGGATTTTAGATTGTGATGGTAGGGGATTGGAAGGAGTCCGTACCAAAGGAGGAATTTCGAGGGCGTCGTATTCGGCGGAATTTTCCTTAAAAGCATGCGACAGCGCGGCCTCTACACAAATAGCCGGGCCGTGCAGCACTAACATTTGTTAGAGCCAGGTGCTGAAAGTGTGCCAACCGTGTAGATTTATCATTGTCTTCGGATTGCGCCTCCCCAGACGAGCATCCTGCCAATAACCGAATTCGCCGGGAACTGATGCGTAATCCCCTTCAAGGTTTAGTGAGGCCACCTATGAGGTAGCCCTTTCTGCCTTTGTACCAACTAAAACTGCTGCTTACATTGCCGGAAGGCACAACTGTGGCTTACCATGGAAGACCGAGATCAGCAAGGCTGCGATAAATGGGTGCTTATGAAGAAAACAACTGTTATAAGAGCTGTACAATTTGTCACTTCTTTCGTTTCAGCTACTGAAGCAATTACCAAACGCTAAAATCCAGGACGTAACGAAACTGATGTCTACCAATATCCAGAATATCAAAGGAATGAGCTCTGTGAAGGACATGATGGTAAGGAAATACTCTGTAATCGTGTTAATCCTGCGCGGGGGGACAAGTTTTGAAACCTTATTAAAAGCCCCCCTCCAACACTAGCCGTATAGGTGTGAGTCGGACAAGTTGCGTTTCTCTTCTCTCAAGTAATAAAGGAGAGTAACGTACCTGGAGGTTCAGCCGTCACTGCCGAAGCCGGAGTATGCCTTTAAAACGCTCACCTCTAGGGTTGCCTTTCGAAGTAACGATCATGTCTGAGCCAATAGCGAAAATTACGCTCTTTCGTATGCTCGGGGATGCGCGAGGGCGCGGCTACTGTGCTTCATTTGAATATGGCCGGTACGCTTTTCTTGGTATACTGCCATTTAGGAACAACTGCAATCATGTGATCGCTTAGCACAAGACAGGATAACAATCGTCTTGAATGGAAGTGAATCTCACAAAAACGCGTCCTCTTTAAAATGCCTTCCATTACGAAACAGTACCTGACCAGGCCCCCCTCCCCTATTGCCAGGATATTAAACGCACCAATAACAGCGCCCCCATTTTTGCTTAGTGAGTGAGATGTGAAAGGAAGTGCTTTGTGGGAGTGTTGCTCGTATGGGAGATGTGGTGGGCTTACGTATTTTTAGTTGACTTATCATCATTAATTCGCTCGGGCGAAAAATAATGCGAAAGCCCTTTGCTGGCTCACTTTCATGCTTAAATCTTTCCAGGATATGGCCCGGGAATGCGAACGATCGTTGACGCCCAAGCAGTGTACTGTATTGGATGCTGCGCTGGATGCCATTAAAGGTGAGACTTCGATTTTTATATGACGGTTATCAATTGGATTTCCACTATTCTTCTGTTTCAGAGTGCTTCCACGCTGGTGGACAAGGTCTGAAGAAGTCCTTCTTCGAAAAGAGTCCTGAGTTACAATCGCTAAAGTATGCGCTTAGCTTGTACACGCAGACCACCGAGCAACTCATAAAAACGTTCATCACCAGTCAGAAACAGCAAGGTATGTGTTTTTAAAAGTTTTTCATTGAAAAATCAGTAAGGCTCCTTCCCACCTTGCCCCATTCTAATCCCTCCTCACCGGCGTTGTGGCAGCGATGGGTGGTCCTTGAGGTGACATTATGTAAGATTGAACGCGATCCTATCGGAAACTTACAGGTTCAGTTCTCAACAAACGCAAATTTCACTTCAGATTCTGGCAGTTTACAGTCGTGCAGTCGTTTGCTCTGCACACGCTGCGGCGTGTCAGGGGGCTAGGTTTAGCGCGGCCAGCTCGATCTACATCAAATGTGGAGCGAGCGAGCAGCAGCGACTGGTGGAAAATGAGCTGGCGCCGCGTTATATCCAGCCCTCTGACACGCAGCGAAAAACGTCTGCATACGATTGGTTTCCTCATATCTTAAAAAGTGCTCCTCAGGAAATTCGTGTGAGCAGTGACATGGCTGGGAGCATCCATTCTGCCTTCCTTACTGGCGCATATCCCGTTTGCTGCCTTGAAAGGAGGAGTGCGCCCATAAAGATGATATCATGACTGTCTCCGCCCACATAATCTATGTGGACCCCACCTTTGAAAGGAACGTGTTCAAAATTTTCCTAACGGGACTGGTCTAAAAGGCGCATGGTTGAGGGGTTCACTGTATTATTTATCTTTCATCTCTCTCTCCACAAAAAAAGGCTGTAGAAAAAGGGACCACTCGACTTGAATGAGCTTCTTTGTTTTATATGCCACTGCTGTGCAAACCTCCAATTACTGACCTGTAGAGTGTTTGCCAGTGTCTTTGGGGGGGCTTGACTCTTATATGTGCTCGATTCAGATTTGCCTTCGCAAGAACAACCGGTTGGAGAGGTGAGCGTACAAGTGGACTTGTTCAGTCATCCAGGCACTGGCGAGCAGAAAGTCACCGTGAAGAGTAAGTTCGCTCATTTTATTTCCTCTTTGGGTCTCAAACTCACTTCGCGAATATATTTTGATTCTTCCCTTTAGTTTTGGCAGCGAACGATCTGCGGTGGCAGACATCATCTGTGTTCAAGCCGTTCGTAGAAGTGCATTTGGTTGGACCTCACTTGTCAGACAAGAAGAGAAAGATGGCAACGAAGAGCAAACCAGGCAACTGGGCGCCCAAATTCAACGAGACTTTCCACTTGTGAGTCATTGTCAGATTTTTTCTATCATTTTTTTATCCGAAATTACTTCTGGGAAAGGTCAGGGCCGAAGAAGGGCAGAAACCGGAAGGTCTGAGCTATCCTCTTTGTACCTCTCGAGCACAATAGAGAATACCATGGGTGATGGCCATTTCAAATACGACCTCCTGCTCACCACGAGATGTGTATGTGAGTAATAGGGTTGGGATAGGTGGGTACATCAACTCTTTAACGTTCCCTGATCGGGTTAATGTGTCCTAGCACACTAGTCTAGGCGAACTTAGCCCTGGTGAGGAAGTAGGGAAACCAACTTCCCAAACTACCCAGACAGTATAAGTACTGATGATCGCTCAGCTCTCTACATGAAAAGTACTCAACAAAAGTTTAAAATGGTGGACGGAATTCTTTGAAATATTGACCTCAATTAGCGAAGCTGGTGGAGGCGAAAAGCACGCTTACCAGGTGCGGTCCCTGGGTCAGATTTGATTTGCTTCCACCCAGGCCAAGCGAGCCTCTACCCTCGCGGGCACGGTAAATGTGGTTCGCAAGTATTGTCTAAGCTTGAGTGAACACTGAGTGTACTGGGTTGGCTCCTGCAGGTACCATTGTATAGCCTCGATCGGCTCTGGTAAGCCACTGCGATTCTAAGTCGAATGCGTGCCGAAACCCAAAAAGGAATTGACTAACGTCGAAGGTTTTACCCTTCCTGCCCTTTATTTATGCGCGAGTTCGGGACGGGAGGGGGGGGTGTTATTGCGCCACTTTTGCTACTTCCCATCGACGTGATCGACCCATCTAGACAGCCTCTTCCTCGACGTTGAGCTAGATTCTTCAAGGCATGGGATGGCCTTGACCAGACTTGCACTACAGCCTACACCAAGAATGTTCAGCGAGGTTTCACCAGACGTGAGGCTTGTGAAGCGGACACTAAGTGATAGGGCAACGAGAAGCTGCGCTACTCAATCCACAAATAAACCCCCGCTCTCCCTCCGCCGCCACCCGCCGTCGCCGAACTGCGCCATTCAATTGTTCTTAATTTAATTCGACTTCGAACCGGAATTTCCAGGCCCACGACCTCTGCTTTGCGCATTTATTTCCCAGAAACTTCCCCAATTGTAATGTTTCCTTCCTTTTAATATATTACAATTTTTCAGTTTCCTTGGCAACGAGGGAGAACCGGAACACTACGAATTGATGTTCCAAGTGAAAGGACTACTGCTTTGCTCGCGAGGATAGAATCGTTGGAGTTGGTGTTCTTCCACTGGCGAATGTCGTCCAGAACAAAAATCAAGTGGTAAATCTGCAAATTTCCATTGAAACCAAAACTAGCGCATTCGTCGACTGGCATCGATAACTGGTTTTTAGCCATCCTTGAATTCCGCATAAAAAACTGGTTTGATCGTTTTAGCTTGTAGTTGTTTTCGCTGCGGACTCTGTTGCTCAGCTAGGGGGGGGGTAAGGGTTTGACTGGGTTTCCTCGCAGTGCTGCCCGTTTTCCATCAACTGCTGTCGCCCAGGGTCGCCACATCAGCAATTCTTGGAGAACGGGTGACGCGCGCGCCAAACCCACCAATGCGCCATGGCACCCCCTAGTATCCAAAAACGACTGTACATCCAATTATAATATACGTGGGTATGGGAAAGGAGGTACTGCAACGACATAACAAGCACATAGCGCTCAAAGGTCGAACGGGACATGCTATTTAAGGATTGCTCTCGGAACAGTTTTTGAGAAAATTGTACGTCCTTTAGTTTTGAAGAACTGTAGCAAGCGAATAGCCTAACCGCAACAGGCGTATATGAAGGTGCTATGAGGAAGGAGAACTGCTTTGTCCGAGATCAATCCAATACTAGTTAGTCTTATTCCCCACGGTTGGTATGACTTACACATTACCTGAAAAATGTACGAACGCACACGACTCCCAACGCCTTCTACTTCATCTTCACCGTTCTGGCTTCTCTGACGGTCAAATCGGGAATGAGGAAGGCCGGTCCACCGATGCTGGATAAAACGCGCTTCAAAACTATCTGCAGCAGGAGATCAATCGGTCTCTTACGTGGAAGTTAAGCTTGGATATTGCGTACGCCTCCGCATGTTCGGTACTCACTTCATTCCAAACTCCCACGCAAAGTAATCCCGCCGAAAAGTTAAGGGAACTGGGATGGACAATGTCTTTTATAAGTTGTAACCGCCTTATCTCTCAGTTGTTGTCGGATAGTGGTTGAATGAGCTGTTGAAATTTCCTCGAACAACTTTCCGGACACTCCTAATAGATAAAGTCGCGCGGCTGGTAAAATTCCGCAGCATTTTCCTATGTGCTCGCATTCTAGGTGGAGCTATGAGAAAAGGTGGAGCCAGGCTGCTGCGCACACCGTCAACAAGGGGAGGGCGCGTTTGAAATCGTAAGCAGGGTGTCACAGAGACAGAGGGATATGGGCGGAGGGGGGGGGGGAAGTGGGCTTTACCTTCGTTGGTCAGCATCTTGGGAGAGGAGAGCGTTTTTCTTGTTTGGGGGAGGGAAACTGAGTTCAAAGGGAAGGGAGGGTGAGAGAATGGGATAAATCAGGTCAATGAGTTGGCACCAGAAAGTGATTTCGAGCTGGCGACATGGCTTTGCTCATGACATTAAATGTCGCGCGCTCTGGTCGGGTAATTCGGCCTTCACTCAACAGCCTAGAGGTTAATGTAATTTAGAGCCTGCTTTCATATGGGCGGAAATGGCCGTCAGATGGTTCTTTCAAGGATCTGATTCAATTACACCTTGCTGAATAAGCACATTTTTAGTTCTTTGTGGAAGTCATTCTTAAAATAACTGAAGACGATTAGGTTACATAATTCGGGAGAATGTTTTTAATATATCTATTTAATGTGCAGTCATTAACTCACCATTACAGGCTTAACATTACTTTTTCTTTCGAGGTCATCTATTAGCTTATATCGGTGATCTTCAACACAGCTGGGATTCAAACGCATAGTCCGTGGTCATTGTATAGGCGAGACAAGGGCACTACTAAGCGAGTCCGTCAGTTGGTGGCGTCCCTTCCGCCTAAGGCGGGACCAGAAAACGATAACGCAGTGGAACGGTTCCTTGCTCCCGCTTTCTATGATCAACGCGAAGTGTGGCCTTTGAATACGGAGAGGCATCTGCCTTCAGTATGTGTTTTGTTAGGTGATTCTGTATTATTCAAACTGTTACTTTAGGTTCGTGTGCCATGTGGGTGCAACTCGGACAACGACTGCACATTGATGAGACGGGCCTGATCTTGCTGAGGATACTGAGTCAACGGCAAACAGATGAGGTGAGTTCTAGCAGTTTGGGACAAGATTTTCCCTAGTAGTCCAATGTGGGGAAAGATGTACAAAGTCTCATGCACTTTGGGACGCCCAAGTTGCGGTATGGCCCCAAAACTAGCTACGCATTTACTAGCTAGTTGACTTGACACACTTTAGCTTTGTCACGTTGAACCATGTGGACTCTAGCGCGAATGCTCATGACATCGTTTGCCACACTCTTCTTTCATTGTCCTCCTTGCAGTTGGAATGTTATGATTTTTCACCCTCCAAAGATACATTCCTCGATCACCCGGTGGGCGGGGACTTCCAGTTATGATGCCCTCCTTATTGGCGCCCCTCTCTTCCCTAGTTTGTTAGGAAGAAGAGGCCGTGTCGGTGAATGGAAGGCATGAATTGTTATGGTCTCCCGCCCTGTCTGGTTTTGGTGGCAATGTGTCTTTGCGCGAGTACGACATAAACAGTAGATGCCGTTTCTACCAGATCATCAGTCCGCTTACTAATCTTTTTACCTGGAACGCTCCTATTATTTCCATTTTTTTAGGTGGCACGTGATTTTGTCCGGTTAAAATCGGAATGTCGTCATGAGACGGAGAGCACGTTGACGGCTTCAGCCAGCAGTCAAAACATCGCCCGATGACATTACCAAACCATGATTGATCAACTGACCATCGATCAATCAATCGATAGTCTGGTTTCTCGGGAACTAACTAGAAATGACCTTTATATATTGCGGGAATATTTTTTGTTGTTGTACATCTATAATACAACAGTTGTTGTTGTGCTATCACATACGTGTATGAAGACCAGTGATTCCTTCATTAGATTCATTCATTCATTCTTAGCCACAAATGCTCTCTCAAATCCTGGCAGTAATTTTTTCATTCCCTCTGGCAGGAATTTTCGAAATTTTGTTTAGAAAATTTATCCTTTGATCTCCATAAATTTCCTCCTTTCAGGCGTAATCCATCTGGGCCTAACCCTGTCTAAATTCACAAAAAAAAGAAGAAAAATAAACCTAGTCGAGAATCCAGAATTTAGTTGAAGGCGCTCAGCGGTCCATTTTTGTGGACTTTTTGCAGGATTGATCCTCTCCCCTCCACCCCATTTGGTATACCAGCCTCGATAGAACTCGTATAGAACTGCCAGTGGGGAGATTACTGTCGTGTTTTACTCTGTAATGTTCTCAACGTTTTTCAAATAATGTTCCTTATATTCAGGATTTCACAAAGCCTATTTCCAATTGCTACAGAGGACTATTTTCATGTTCATGTGATTTTAAATCTATACAATTCGCGTTATTTAATATATTAATAGAATAGCCGCAAATGATCCTAGATTTACCAACGGTAATATGGGGAACTATTCTGTAAGATTTGCTATCTATTCCAGTGCCTTTTTTAATCGTAATATAATAAATAAAATTTTTGTGATATTGTTGTCTCATGTGGTTTTACACCATTTTATGTTTATAAAGTGTAAATACAGAAGACAAAAGCGGCAATCAAACAGTTTATTACTGTTTATTATTTTGAAGTACTTTTCTGATTACCGGGGTGGGGAAGGCGGTGAGGGGTAGTGAAGAAGTCTTTCTTCAACGCACGTAAGACTTCCTTTTTCAAAGTTATATCAGTTATGTGAAGAAACGTAAAAGCATTGCTGCACAAATGCACGCGGCTATGATCTACACTTCATATCCTGTAGATGGAGTGGGCGTGGCCGCGCACCTTATTTGAACGTGACCGCTGCGTTTTGGTGGAATACTGCCGTTTTGGAGCGACCGAAATCGTACATTTCTCCAACAGAAGAAGAATGAGAGTATGTCTTAAAAATGCATCCCTTACCAGGTTTGAGTGAAGTACGTGCACGGTTACGCCCTCTCCATCTTTGGAATATGTGGGGATATGGACTCGGGCACGACGTATATTGGGAATTCCTAGCGAAGAGGGTCGTATTTGGTCGCAGGAGGGAAGGGTGGAGCCGTACTTGTTTAAAAAAAACGTTTTTGGTTGTTGACTTTTTCGGTTACCCCCACTTTCCTCTAGACGGCGATTTTTGGAGAAAAAAAGTGGAGCGATTTCTGGGGAGAGCTCTGAAAAGGTGATAGGATGTTGAAAATTAAGGAAGATGGTAGGTGGGATGGGGTACCAAAGAAGGAAACTTCGAGAGAAGGGGGGGGGTCATATTTTGCAACATTCATGCCCAGGCAGGACGTGCCCTGTATGGAATACGTTCAGCGTTAGTCCCTTCTAGAATGCGGTACTAGTTATATAAAGAATTTTGGTAGATCTGGTCATCGTAATAACTTTGGTCCATTCAAAGCCCAAAGGGGACTTGAGTACATACTTTCCTTGTTAGTGCGTAATCATACCCTCCAAAGACTGCTGAAAGAGATGTCAAAGAGGGTGTGAATTAGCCCCAATTCACTAGCCCTTGATCACTTCTCACATATTTAGATTCCTTCCAGAGAGGTGATATCTTTTTATCAACCCCCTATCTTCTGAGGAAAAGCCTTTCTGTACCACTTTGATACTCCGGAGCTCTAGGTTTGTGACCATTTATCCCTCGGGTAGCGGCTCTTCAAAGTGACAAGGAAAGGTCTAGAAGCCGTTTATTTCTATTTGTCGTAGCCGAAATTAAAAAAGCATTAAGCTTGTAAATGAGCCTATGCGTAAGTGTTGTAGACAATTAGAAACTAAGGCACGAACGTGTTACGATATTCGATTGTTAGCTGAAATCATTATATGTGAAAGCAGTTATACATTG
>MU967005.1:2717-23299 GCA_036418165.1 Cooperia oncophora | reverse complement strand
TCTCCTTATCAAACAATATCACTTATTATCACTTTCGATCACCTATAGTGTAGTTCGCTGCGGACGGTTGGGTGCGGGATGAGTCTGGCACGATGCCAAACCCGTTCTCCACCAGTTTTTAAAAGCGAGCAAATGATACGACTGACCATGAATCATATCGTTATGATACGGTAAAGAGGATCGTAATTCGCCGCACCGCCACGCGCGGCGATGGGCGCGGCGTTTTCATAACTCGTTTTAACCTGTCGAATGGAGCACCGGACTTCATGTAGACCCCGTCATCGTAGACACTCATTACTGTTTTCGGTCCTTAATTGCATGTTGTCGCCATCTACGGCAAATTACGATCCTCTTGTCATGTACCCCATATCGTTCGTAGTACTCGTTTTCTACCACTTACTGTCGCATGCGCGCTTCAACAAGAAGGCAGAGAACGGCTTCAAATGGGTGACACACTCATACTGCCTGACCGCCCAACCGTCCGCAGCGAACTAGAGTGTACCATCAGTATAATTGTCCCATGTCATTCTTTTGAGTCCGTAGCGTCTTTAATGTTGCGACTTTATTATGAATTTCGTGTTGGGCAAGCAGGCAGAGACAGACAGACAGACGGACGGACAGACAGACAGACAGAGGCAGATACAGACCGATAGATACACAGACAGAGAGAGACATGCAGACAGACCGACAGACAGGCAGGCAGGCAGGCAGACAGACAGACAGACAGACAGACAGACAGACAGACAGACAGACAGACAGACAGACAGACAGACAGACAGACAGACAGACAGACAGACAGACAGACAGAGACAGACAAGTGCACACATACCCAACGTTTATAAAATATTTCTTTTGAAGATGTGAACATAGCCGGTCTTTATATAAGACACGATCACAATTAATCAGTAGCTGACGATAAGTAAAGTGTTAAGGTGGACTGGGCCTTTCCCGAGAAGGCAGTTTGACGTCACTCCACTCTGAAGACGACTTTCGAGAACACAACATGGCGTTGCGATACCGTCTGTATAACAGACTTGACCCTGGTGGTCGACAACTGGTAAGGCCGACAGTTTGCATTGTGTGACGTCCTTAATCTATCTCTCATTTCTGAAACGAAAAGACATAGCAACAATCACGCTGTAGTATTTTTCTTAGCGGGTATCAGGCTCGAGTCCGAATGTTGATGCTGGAAAAAAAGTCTGTTTAAAGTTTAGAAGCAGTAAATTCTTCTCGCGAAGCATTTTTGATATTTTTTGGCTATTTAAGTCAAAGACATTCGTATATGTGATAACCATGATAAATTCTGTGAAACTGAAGGGGATTTTTAATCACATTCCTTTACCTTTCGTTCCTCCTGCTACTGGTTTGAAAGCAAAGGGGTGTTAATAAGAGGTGTTGGTTTGAGTAAACATAAAGGTTAAGAATACACCTTTGTGTCTTTCGAGAGATCTGAAGCGTCAGTCTAAGCTATCTGTCCTTTCTCATTCTTGATAAAGGGCAGGACCGTCCACAGGATACAGGCAGCGTACCTTGGGTACTAGATGCCTTTCACAGCTCCCCCAAAATTTTTACTTGCCGTGTAGTGCAAGGTCAGTTTATGTAGAAAAGAAATGCGCTTTACAATCACTTACCATTTGCTTTCAGCGAATGCCAGATCACGTCATTCCTTCTGAATATTTCTCGATATTACCGTTCGAAGACATGAAGGATCGCAGTGGTAAACAGAACAGTCTTGTAACAATGCAAGTTAGCATGATTTTTGGGAACATTTTTACTCAGTGACAGCTTGGCCAAACTTCGGGAACTTATCCATTACTATACTCTAGTTCCGTATAGTCTAATTTGCTGCCATGTTTGTTAGAACCACATTTTGACATTTTGGTACTCTTTTTTAAGTGTACTTTTTTCCTTTTTAGATTTTCCCTCTGGAATACGATGATGGGAACTTCATTGTTAGCTATGCCTTGGGCACTGCAACAGGTTACTTTCTCATTACTTATCTGCATTCTAGTAGTCTGTCTTCGTGTTAGCGACGCGACTAGTGGAAGCATTTTTCTATGCAAAACCTTTCGAAGGTTTACGATGTTCATCTATTTTACAGGCTGGATTATTCTTCGGGCTTTTTCTTATGTTGTCATTTGGACTGCTTTGTTTTTACACCGCATACCGAGTTGTGGATAGTCCACGAGGCATAAGTAAGTTGTTAATAGATCACTTACACTACATATAACGAAAGTAGTACGTGGTTGCGTACTTCTTTTCATCATGGCGTCAGATGCGCTCTTGGGGAGATATCCATTTGAGACAGGTCACCCTGTACGGATTGCAATTGTCACAAAACGGCAATATTGTTCCAAAGGCGCAGGCGTTGACACGACCAAGGACCTATCTGCCATGCCCTCTCCGGGATATGGACTGCTCGAAGACGAGCTGTACTTTCCTTCCTTGGATATCGTTCCTTGCAATGTGCAAGGAGAATGGTTTTATAGCTACAGTAGTGTGTCCTTTCTTTACTGAAAATTGCACGGGAAAGAGCTGGAGGGCAGTGACACCTGGGTGCCGTCTTTGAGGTACACTCACGCTGTCACGGTGCAGCACTTCCGTCGATACCGAATCCTGCGGCAAACATGCATTTAGAAGTAGAGAACAGCCAAAGGTGAGAGTACTGACAAGGGAACCCCAACAGGTCGACCCGGCCATTTGCAATGAGAAGTAGGTATATGGACGTATCTCGAGCCGCTGAATCCAAATCTACTCTCCGTTTTTGCGGAACGATTCTCTGAACGGAGTTACGGACCATCAAATCTTTGCTCGTTGTATAAGTTGAGAGGGATGGTTGCTCACGGCAGGTCGCCGATGGCCTAGTGGATAAGTGCACTGATTCAGGAACACGATGTCGCATGTTGGAATCCTTGACACTCCGAACATTTTTGCTTTTGTTCAGAACATTCCATACGAGTCCCCAGAACACTTCTGTTTGGCCAGTTGACTTGAATCTCTGATTATTTGACAATAGAAGCGATCATTGCTCCATCTGTTACACCTGAAAACTTGAATGAGAACTCCAGTGAGAATGACCGTTTCTAGAGCTCGCATCGAGGAATGGAGAAGGTCGCCACTACTACTAGGGAAGGTCGTCAGGTCCAAGTGGCCATTCGTAATGAAATATAGTTCACTAGACGTGGTTTTGGACGCTGATCTCGAATCTGCCTTCGAAATTTGCAGAACGATTCTCTGAACGGAGTTGCATTTAAATTCTGTGGGGAATGTCTCTTTTAAGTCTAGAATGCATTCAAACGTCAAATGGGTGCCATATTCGTGTTCAGGGAGCAAAATTACCCTTTGGGGACAGGTTTCTAGCCAGATATGAGGTCTTGACCTATCTTCAAAAGTCCGGTAGCAGTTGATCCGATGGTGGTCACCACTAGTTCCAGGGCCAGTCTCTTGTCGATTGCCTGTCTTTTTGAGCCGCGAATCTGGGGGGGGGCCAAAAAAAAAAGTCATTTCGGCCGAGCCACATATCAACGAAGTTTTCGCAGCCCAGACAGGGGAAGTGGATATGAGTACCAGAGTGGAAGATACCCAAGATCTTCCTCTATAAGCTGGAGCACGCTGCCGCCAATCGCCTTCATGTACGCCAAAATATGAAGTCATCTCCAGTCGCGGCCTGACTGGAGAACACCTTTGGAATTCACGTCGCCTCCAAACAGCTGCGAAACTTCTTGAATGAAGTCATCCACAGATAGCTACCTGGAGGTCAGTACTCTTGATCTGCAAGACCTCCCACATCGACCAGCTACGGCAACGTCGCTACGGTCTAGGACATCATCTTCACCGTATTCGCCGAGGCGCGAGTTGATGGTATGGACCGGGGTACCTGGAAAGGGGAAGACCGATATTTTCTTTGTAGACCCCGACTGAAGGTGAGCGCTGGCGGTTACATCAAGTAACTCGAGAAGAATATCCTCCCTACATGTGGTCGCCCGTACCTTCTTGGAGCTGCTACAGGTTTGGGTGCCACCACATGGAATCAAAGGGTTTTGGAAAAACTCCCGCTACTTCGAATGGAAGGGCGTTTCGTACCTGAAGAAGATGTAATATTAAAGTATGTCCCCTGACCTGAACCCACTCAATTACTTAGCTCGGGCGGACTTCAAGAGGGTGGTCTACGGTGGCGGAGAAATCGACGATCTCGCTCAACTCCGGTACCCACTCACTTTCGCGCGGCCGATTCTCTCGATGGCGCTCCTCCAGAAGGCTGTGGCGGAGTATCATTATAGTATTTAATGTGCTCTTTAATATGGTAGTAAAAATGTCCGATAAAAATTTAATAAAGTGTAACTTATAGCGCCTTGAAAGTCATGGAGGCAAAATGACTTTTTTTTGGCCCCCCCCCTGTATATACCAGAAAACTAAAATCCATAACAAAATGATAATGCTGTAAGGATGGCTGCAAGCAGGCGTTGTGCAGGCAAATGTATCTGCAGCTGAATAGGTGTGAACATCAGCTGAACTAACCCATGGATGGTTCAATTATGGAAATCAGGTCAAAATGCCAGATTTGGCTAGCCAACATGTGTATAAAAGGTATTTTGACCCGCTGAACACGAATATGGCACTCGCTGAGCGTGAAAACGCCTGTATCGCGCACGACGGGCACCTGTACACCCCAATATTTTCCTGCACTACAAGGCTTCTACAAGGTGCCTAGGCGCATTCATAAATGGACGCAAAGTTTTCTTCAGGCAAGATTAGGTGAGCACTGAAGTAGTAGTGAAGCAAAACACTTTTGCCAGTGTTTGCGCAGGAAGCAAAAAAGTGAGCCCAGCAGGGATTCGATCCCACGACCTGTTGCGTGGTAAATGCGGTGGAAAAAGCCCCATAACTCCGTTCAGAGAATCGTTCCGCAAAAACGGAGGGTAGATTTGGATTCAGCGGCTCAAGACACGTCCACATGTGTACATCTCATTGCAAACGGCCGGGTCGACCTGTTGGGGTTCCCTTGTGAGAAGCTAGCGTGCTTGTCTATGGTCAGACGGGTGGCTGCTCTTCTGAGCGGGGAACTCGCCGTATCTTGCTGTTCCGAGTTTTGTTGAAATTTGTGATTCGCAGGGACGGTGGTTCAGTTGCATATGGGCTGGCTTATCCCACGCATGAAGATATTCTAGCTGAAATCATTGATTGATTCTCTTGTCCCAGTCAGTTATTATATTCAAGTGTAGTGTTATTATATTATATTTAATTGCCACCAGCCCTGTCTGATGGTGAGAATATAACAGCACTGTCTCAACCGTCAAGCTCGGCTGTCTGGTGCCCACGAGTGTATAGGAAAAATGCGCCTTCGAAGGGTGGGCCCGCTTTCAAAAGTGATGACTTGTACGGCTCACGTAGTAATAACAACGTAGCAACTGATTTAGTAGGGAGGAAGAAAGCAGAAAAAAAATCGTGGGAAACGTCCTATATAGAACCTCAGTCCGAATTGAGGTTGTTGCATAAGGCGAAGAGAATTTGTGGTCGCACGAGTTCTCACTTGTTGGTATCAGCTGTTTTCCCTTATCACCTCACTCTCACCATTCGAAGTGGAGAGAGTTAGTAGCGGAACAACCGCACCATCAGGCAACCATTAGAAATGAAGTTGGGCGTAGTGGTCGCCAGGTGGGTGGGACGGTAACTTCTAGCGGGCGACGCTATCTTCTCGCATTTTTGAGCTGCGAGATTAATACATCCTCTATCTTTATAGGCAACGGTACGGTATCTAAAGAGGGCATAGAAACATCAAATGAATGGGCTCTGCCTCTAGGTGCCTTCGATCATTGATTCCTCCATGGTTGGGTTCCTGGTTTCGAGAGCCATCATGTTTTGTTTATCAGTTTCCCCGCTCCCCGCCATGTCGATTGTATAGGTAATCACACCGTTGAACAACAGTCCATATCCGAGATGGAAAGGGGCATCTTCAAGTAAGCCCGGCGAAGACTGCGAGGGTTGAGACAGAAGACAGGCATTTGTGTAAAAACACGAAAGAGAGAAAGGCGGCACGTGAACACGCTGCCTCTTCTCTCAGTCGTCGCTAAATGTGCTTAGAAGCGCGTGAGAAAAGCTCAAAAACGCCCCTCCTTGTTCACCGTTGTGCATTTTTTCTTCCCATATGTATACGTGCATATAACTTGTAAAAAAACTGCAGAAAAAAAAACTAGAAGAAGCAGATGAAATCAGACTTAGGACGATCGGATGGCGTCCGAATTCAGCCTAATGACTCTGTGACCATAGCTCTAGTGTTTCAGAACCAAACGATTAGAATTAGTAAATAATTCGTTGGGATATGCTGTAATCAATAGGTTTTACAGCTGGTGGTATGGATCCAATACTGATGGAATTCACGGATGTTTGTCGGCATTTCCTTGGAAGAGGTGGAGAGTATCTTGCCGTTGTGTTCTCAGTAGTCGTCCTACTTGGAGGCATCATGGTCTATTGGGTTCTCATGTCGAACTTTCTCTACTACACAGGAACCGTTGTTTACGGTAGGGCATGGACTTCTTCAGATTATCATTTGTACCTTGTGAGGCGAGTAGCGCTGCACCCTCTTCTCCTTCAGCAATCGCTAAATTTAAATATTTGTTTCGATTTCAGAATCATTGCAAGCAAACAGTTCCACCATTCCTATTATGGAAAACAAGACGTTCACTTGTGACGGTGAGCTTTGTATCTCTTTCGTGTATTTATTGGTATTTTTTGAGGTTTCATTTACTTCAAAGACCTCACAGAACGTACCACCAGTTTTGCGGGAACACAAAACAAGCCGCCGAGAGCAATACCGCAAAGGCTGGCAACACAAGACAACCTCCTTACAGTCAGAAACAGAGAGCGATCGCGGAAATAAAAACCAAGCTCCTATAGTTAATCATCAAACGTCAGAAATTTGGGAATCCATGCACGCAGACCACATGTGATCACTTCCATCCAAGTGAATCATCAAGGCCAAATAGTTGGAATTTTCGTGAATGAAGGGTTCCAGATGAAATTCCATCTCCTGCGGACGGAACTCGAGGTTGCTGCGCACTTTCCTGAGTATCTAAGGAGGACCCAGCACGGTTGTCCTTAATGTTAGTAATGATTCAATTCATTGTCGTCACGTCGTCGGCATTTCAGAAGGTAGCATTACCGGAATAATCTCGATAGTTTTCATGAGAAGTCTGTTCAAACATTGACGGATATCGTGTTTCCGGAGTAGAATCCACGATCCACACTTTACAGTATGAAGGCATGAAGGCACTACTGGCGCTGAACGGGCACCATTTTCCAGGTCACCGTTCAAGAGTTCACTGCATGCTTTTTTATACAAGATACGTAGAGGACTGGTGTGGTCGAAAGTGCCACGTTCACCATACGCGCAGTCCAGTCCGAGGGTCGATTTCCGGATCGGCCCTCACCCAGGGCATAGAAGTTTACTGTTTCCTTCGGAAACGGTGAATCGGAAGCAGATTGGTCTTGGCAGATAAAAACATTGATTTATACTGGCTGGCTTATCTGCAAATCGTTGTACAGGCCACATTGCACTTAATAAGCCACTATAATTCCGAAATTAAATCAAAAGCGTACTGCATCTCAGAAAGGGATTGATTAACGAAGAAGACCATCATTTTTCATTCTTTGTAAACCTCTCAAAATTTCGTTACCAACATTTGTTCCAATCTAAAAGTGTTGTAGAAAGCAAGGCTATTGCTTCTGGGCACACTGTGAGGTGTGCCCCCATTTCTGGATGTTAATTTGGTTGTTACAGAAATGTAAAAAAAATTTACAGTGTACTGTCCATTGGAGAGGTCATCTTTAAATTATCTGGAAGAAGGAAGTAAACAGCTTCTGGAACAGCTGTCTCAACCGTCCTGGGATTTCGATAGTCTCTGGCAATTGCAGGTAGTGATTTCTGACTTTCTTTAACGGCTGACCATACGAGCTCTGTAGAAGAGAGTGGGAGTTGGTAAAGGGGCATCAATTCTGATTATTTTGTATTTTTTCAGGGTACCGTACCGATTTATCTGGCCATTATAACTTTTCCTTTGATGAACTTCAAATCGCCGACATTCTTTACGAAATTCAATGTGTTGGGAACTTTATCGGTATTCTATCTGCTAACATTTACTGGTTCAAAACTGCTTGAGTGCGGTTTGAATATGAACTTCGATGACCCAAATTCGATTCATTACGCTAAAGGTGAGGTCATTACTTATATACTTCTTTTTTATACTTATTTCCCCTTCTCTTTTCAGCATTTAGCTGGCGATTTCCCGCTTTGACTGGTACTTTAACATTATCGTACTTCATTCATAATGCGGTGCTTACCATCCTTCGGAATCAAAAGAATCCCGAAAACAATGTGAGTGAAGCAGTAATTGTATCGTTGCTTTATTGGTTGTTGCTGTGACACATCAGAGATTCTGAATACATCAGAATGGCGCTGGTAGGCTTGGAAGGGACATTTTGCATTTTCTCTTTCTTGTCAATCTATGCGGTAGCAGGAGCTTTATTCACACATTCACACTGGCAGAGTGTGACTAGAGTGGAACTACAGGATTTCTTCAGATTCGTCGGCAGCGATCGATGAAGACCAACAAAACTCCCCCCCCCCCTTCCAAGAAGCCGAATTGCTCCCAGGCCATGTATTTTGTGCGACCAAAGGGCATCACTAGGAGTGTGTCTAGCAAATATGTGTTGCCGACTCATCCATTATGTTCTCAAAAACCTTATACTCCTTTAACAAAAAGTGTAACTTTATGGAGTAGTGAATGACTCGTCTGATCTTCTTGAAACCTGGGCCCTTGTAGAATTGTCCCTGGTGCTTTTCCAGGCCAGCCGGAATTATTGCCATGGAACCGCTTTTATTGGTCGACATTGCGGTTCGAAGTTCTTTGTAGTGACCCGTCAAGCGCAACTAGTTTGCAGCAAAGAATCAGTCGCCAGGGTGGGCCAAGTGAGTGTGGGGTGTTATTTTCAGTTACAGCCTCACATACTAGTTGACGCAGATAGAGTCGACGCAACGCCGTGGGTCTTGATGACGGTGCTGCGTAAGTCGCTGTGCATGCAGAGCTTACTTCTCCGCACTGGCAGCGATTGGGGAGTAAAGCGTCACATCCGTCCTTAAGTAAGGATTCGGAGCAACTTTCAGGCGAGAAATCGACGACTCAGAGCTGGAGAGCGAGGCTGTGTGCTTTTTAGACATGAGGCATCCGAAGATGTGGTCTTCAGGAATCGATAGCCTAGTAAAGCGTCGGACGTAGTAGATCTTCATGATGATTGTTTTGTTGATTGATTTTGTAGTCGAAATACACGCACTTTATACCCCCTACCCCCGATTCCCTGGCTGACGCTGTTGTACCTCTCTCTCAGCGTACTTCACCTCATCTTTATCTTCCTATCTTTTTTGGATTCTATCATAGTTGAACTGTTCATAATTTCCTATTTGCTTTTTTCGACAGAGGGGAGGTAGCCATATAAGTGAAAGGGCTTCTCGCTGCAGCTTCAGAGTTGCAGAGGGCTGAACTGAGTACTGAAATAAAACATTAATATGCTCGTAGAATCCATTCCCGAGTAGAAGAACAAGAGCAGCTTCCGAGATGCGCAGCTGGGAAGTCTCAGAATTCTGATGATCCATGGTAAAGCAAGTGGCCTTAAAGGCAGTTGGCGCGATAAATCCCTAAAATGAGTAGAATTAATGCGCCTGGCAGGACGGAATTCCGCGCCCCTGAGCAGGCGCTGCGTAGCGCCTTTTCCAGGAAGGTACCCTTATAAGGCCCTATCAAGCTGCAACATACCGACCCGGACGCCCACCGCGCCCGCCCGCCCACAAATGGACGACCGTACCTGATGCTCGTATTGCTTCATTTGCGAAGTAAAATGTGAAGCGAAGGGATTGATATGAAGCGGCATGGACTATGAGTACATATGTGCAGCCGTATCTACCGTAGCGGTTATTGGCAAGATGCCTACGGGAAACTCGTCCGAAATTGCTTGAGTCATAAGAACGAAGGCTTTTCTTCGCAGTTTTTGACCGTTTCACTTCGTTTTTTCGCCATTTTCCCACTATATAGTACCCTGCTAGCATTTTAGACCGAGTACCAAATTATCGTTCCATATGCCTGTAAACTTTTGGACGCCGGTAGATTTCTCACAAAAAATCCCATCGTAGGTCATACTACACGGCTACCTGTGATTCACTCGGAATCCTTGGAAAAGGCTGAAGCTTTGGTATGAATTAAGCATCATGTTATTTAGGCTCGTGATCTCTCAATCGGTTACCTGTTAGCTGCACTGTGCTACATGTTTATTGGTTTCACATTTTATGCTGGCTTCCCAGTGCAGAGATCCTGTATCAGTGACGTAAGTTATTATTTCTTATTAAACGTCCTAGGACCTTATCCACCTAATGTGTTTATTTTTGTAATTTTGTACTGAAAGAGAAACTGCCGACACATCTTCCGGGGGCGTGCGACGTTCTCCGGTCAAAAGTGCAAAACGGGAGCGGTACTGGAGTAGTACCCAGGTACGGTCTCTATGCTCCGTCTGCGGTGTCATCATTGAGTCGACATCAAATCCCGCAGCGGTCGCGCAGTCAGATTGAACAGCCGGAAGTGACAGGGCGCGACAGATGATGCGTTCGGCTACGATTGGGCGTGAGTCTGGACGTGCGGCAACGCGGGTCGGAGTCCAGAAACGGTACCTGGGCGTCTTTGCCATCTAGCCCTTTCCCGTGCACTTTTGGACGGGAAAAGTAGCATGCTACTGCAGCTACGGATTCATCCTCTTGCAGGGGAACCACTATTTTGTTCTGAAAGGATAGTCGGGTAAAGGCGTCAGTAAGTCTCATGAAAATTAAGTCGCAAAAAATATAATTTCAATATTCGTGTATAAAAACTGGATATGAAGAAGAGAGACGGCTACAGAATACGTTCTGGGCTATGGTAGTTCTCTAAAAAGAAAAAATGGTTGTGCACACTCGGTAATAACGAAGTGAAAAATGGATTATGTATACAAAAGCTGAATAAGTGAAGCAAAAATTGTTAAAAAGGAAGCTTTCACATGTAATAGGATTAGGCGAAGTATGTTCTGTAATGGCGTATGACCGTACATACCGTTCTTTGGCTGAATCTGCCGTAGTTGAATCTTTCACATATTCTACACTTCCTACAGATTAGTTCTTAATGGTGTTTAACCTCTCTGTTGACGTTCTCTATCCGCCCTTGTTTGACCTTCTGTTGATTAGAATCTAAATATTGGAATCACGTCAGAAAGTATACTTGCGAAAAAAAGTTGACAATTGTGTCAATATACCCAGTCCATATTCAAGCGAAGTGACAGCTCATTTACTCTTCTTCTACTAAATGATACCTCAAGCTTTAAGACAAACCCCGCGATTCTATATTGTGAATAATGGCGTTCAATTACAACCTATTAGTTGTAAAACGACTCTGCAGGGAAGAAAAAAAAACAAAATAATCATGGAGAATGCCCTAAATATCTATAATAATTATAGAGAATGGCCTAAGTAGGATCTGGCAGCCTCCCTGGACAAGTTTTCTGGACCTGCTCGTTTTATGCCAGCAAAGCGATGTCATGTCGCCTCTGGCTTATTCGTTTCTTCGCGTCATCGAAAACTAATACTAGATAACAAAGGGAAAATAAGGAAACGACGGTGCGAATCCTGAACTTGTTACAGAAAGATAGCCTTCGAGCATTGGTGGGGGGAACGACTAGGGAGGCGTAAGAACACTGCCACAGTGGCAGTGTTCTTACGCCTCCCTAGTCGTTCCCCCCACCAATGCTCTAAGGCTATTTTCTGTAACAAGTTCAGTATTCGCACCGTCTTTTCCTTATTTTCCCTTCGAACAACCTGAGTGCAGCTGTCGTTAATATGCCAGTTTGTAATGCCAAAGTTTGTCGAAGTGCAGTGTCTGTAGGAAATGGAAACAAGATACAAAATGATTCGGAGGAATGGCTCTACTATTCCCTCCCCTCTACCACGTTAGAGAACAGGGGCCGTATAATGGGGCGCTGCAGCGAGAGGGGTTCTGTTTAGTTGCAGGGAGAAGGGATTCATATTCGCCCTCATATATTTCCACCCTATATCCTCCCCTGCCCTACGCTCAATGACAGTCTTTTAAGGCAGAACTAGAGAGGCGCTCCGAAAAAGTTTAGAGTTGAGAGAATGTAGGAAGGTGGTAGGTAGAATGCCCAGGGGTGGGGAAGAGGGCCGTGTCAGTGGAGCACGGGAGTCGTATTCTGCAGAATTTTTCCTCAACGGCAGGACGTGCCCTGGTAGGGGAACCGTCGCTGACCGGGCCGACACGGTCAAAGGGAGGATATCTGATTCGTAGTTGATGAAGTGGTCTGTGTACTGTCTCATATTCATACCGAGCTACTTTAACCTGACGATAATGTCAGATATCTGGCTAATACTTTTACTTCTTCTTGTATCCAGGAAGCCTCACCTGATTTGCTCCGGCACGTGATTTGATCAGTGCACAGAAAAAAATGATTGACGGATGAAGTCGACTGTTTATTCGGGAGGAATATTATTTGCACGGAAAGTCCCAGTTGACAGTGTAGGGAAACATGGTAGACGATAGCGAGGGACTCCCTTCTTGCACTGGTTCTTTAGGAAAAGGTGTCCAGTAGGAAAATTCAAGAGAGACATTTCAAAAAGAGGAAAGGAGAAAGGTTGTTTTTTCTAATCAGAAGACTGTCGGGAACCTTTTCTGTGCTGCTACTTCTGTGCTGTCACGGGACAGGCTCCGTTCCTTTTGCTAGACTTCACTCCAGGGTATATTGCGCCTTCACATCGAAGAGGTCCTTTCCTGACGCGCCTCTCCACCTTCCCTAGAAGGTTTCTCGTGGATACGTACTGTGGACATCGAAATTGGACACATTATTGGGATGAAAACGGCGATGTCAGTAGACACCCCAAAAGGACTACCAACAAACTAACCTGCAGCCAATAAGCTTAAATCCCGTAAATTCTGTATTTCATAAATAAACATTAATTAATGAAATTCACCATCAGATTACGCAGGTAGACACAGAAAAGTGACGTATTACAGAATTTTTTGAACAACTTCGGTGCTGGCGACATTCTTAGTAGTACTGCACGGTTATTCCTACTTTTCCAAATGATCACCGTGCTTCCGCTCCTGATGTTCCTGATCCGATCACAACTTTTCTATGCGTTCGTCGGAAAAACTTGGCCTGGGTGAGATTTTATTTAGTGTTTCCTTTGTGACTAGAGACTAGACCTTTAGTTCTTTCGTGTTCTTCTGATTCGCAGTATTTCAGTCTGGGACCAGTTGTCGTCTTGAATTGCGGCATAATCGCTATTGCTGTCACGGTTGCGATACTGTATCCTAGAGTGGGCAGCATACTACGGTATGGTACTCAATGCTTGCCTTCCAAAAACTTTTCAGGCCCTAATTCACCCCATTTTACTGCTGTGCTTTTCAGTTATGTCGGCTCGCTCTCTGGTTTAATCTACGTGTTTGCTCTACCATGTTTGGTTTACATGCGGAAGTTGCATTTTGAGGGCCAGCTCACTCCTACAAAGCGATTCATTCACACAACAATCATCGCTATTGGTGTTCTGAATTTCATTGCGCAGTTCATTATCTGATCATCTCTTTGTTTCTCTTCATCTTTCGATTGTTAAAAGTTGTACCCGCTGCGGAACATGTTGAACGGGATTGTCTTTTTTAGTCGTAGTCATTATTTTATCTATTTATTGTCAACATTTCACTTTGCATTTCATTATCGGTACATTTCAAAATGCTTCTTTCATTTGTATTACTTGAGATTGATAGGCTCAGTTCTTTATGTTTTGTAGCTGAGCTACTCAATTTATTTGGTAGAGCGGCATAAATAAAGATTCAATCACTGAAATTGATTTCTTGTTTCTAAAGCGTACCTAATCCTCTTTACTTCTGCATTTACATGTTCTTCCCGAGTTACTATTGCTGTGTTGGGTGTGAATGCTTCAATAATAGTGATGCAGTCGTGATCTTTACAAAAAGACAGGGCGCGTGATAAGAGGGAGCGCAGCAAAGGTGGCCTTTTCCACCAATGGTAGCGGGCTCAGGACGGCACCATTGGAAGAAGCCGCTCTAGCTGTACTTCAATACACGCCCCGTCATAAGCCCCTGGTTTGCTGGGATCATGACTCTAACTTGGTTGGAGAAACGGCATCGCATGTCCCTGTCCAAGCAGGGCACGCGGTACATTGGGGATCTCCAGCGAGGGGTCATGTTTGGTCGCTGGGAATCCCCAATGTCCCGCTGGACTAGAGAGTGCGTATTAGTTTTGTGAATAATATTTACGGTTGTTGACTCTCGGTTTTTCCTGGCACGAATCCTAGCACCGCTCGACAGCAGCTTTTTTTTGGGAGGTGGTGGGAAAGCGGAAGAATTCTGAGAAGTACCGGGAAAGTGGTAGGGTTTGCGGAAGGGGGGGGGTCGGGTAGTACTAGAAGAAGTAACTTTGAGGGGGTTCTATTTTGCAAAACTTTTCTCCAGCGGCGGGACGCGCCGTGAACACAAGCTTTCCTTAGCCGTTTTGAAGGCTTTGGTGAAACGGTGTCGGAGAGGATGGCAAGTAGGTTCAGTCGGTGTAAAACAGGATAAGATCAAATAGGATAGACAGAGGTAAGATAAAACCTCTGCGCCACGTATTCTAGCAAAGGCAGAGCTGCGGGAGTACAATGGTCGTCGTTTTCAAGGAGATTGGCTTAGTTCTTGGATACTCTTAAGTCCCATTCCTCCGTTTTCTTTCAGCGTTGTCAAAAAAAAAGATTTGAGAGTATTGCGAAAAAAACTCCGCTCCAATTTTCAGAACTGGATTCTTTGTTGTTATATATTCAAGAGACGACTGAAGGTTCCGTTTTAGTGAAGGCATCTAGAAGGTATTTTGTTCGGAAAATTAGTTTTCAAAAAAAGATGTTTGCTTAGCTGCATAACAAGTGATGTAATTGTTCTCTTTTTGGTCAAGGGACGCTCAAATTTTATGAGACAGGTAACAAAAGAGAGAAAGTGACAGCTGATTGGTGGTATTTCCAGTTGTCTGCTTACTTCCACCAGCAATGCTGCGTCCATCACCTATCTTTTAAACGCCTTTGCGGTGACGTCGAATGATATGCGCTACGTGGAACGAGTTCGCCTTCTTGACTATTGGGGGATTCAAGACTCGGCTTTGGCCAGGTATCCCCTTACCATTTTTGTTTCGGTGGTGCTAGCATATACTTAGGTTGTCCCAAAAGTTCTGGGACACTTTCAGACTTTTTTCCGAATTAAGTTTATTCCAGTGGGAAGCAATTTTGATCAGCTATATGTATGTCACCTTCATTGGCAACTTGTTGCCAATCACTACGCAATGTGTGGTTGCCCTGCTTCCAGAAGCCTCTTAGTTCTGTGGCCAGAAAGGCAGCTGGGTCATTTTTCGAGGTACTATCAAAAATCGTATTTTTTTTTACCAAGAAGATGGCCGCTGTGGGATTAGTTTGGATGGTTGTCGGAAAGAGCTAAGTCAGGGCTACACGAAGACTGTGGTGGAATTCCCCAGCTAAGCTTCGGGATCTCGAGCAGTGTCGTTTTCCAAATGTTTGACCCTGAGGTGTGGTGGAGTAGGCAAACATTGCTCGGTTTTGGGACCAAATGGTAGAGATTTTCCACCCCACTTTGCAGTTGATTACAATAGGGCTCCCTGGTTACCATAGCGTTGGAAGGAGGGAATTCCGTTTCGAGAGCGGAGAAAGGTACCCCACCACATACACAGCCTCACCGCCCTACTGGATTGATAGGATTGCGCGATCGGTTCTGCCCTTTCTGGGGGATCTAGCCGCTGGCGCTCCCAGGAGTGATTCACCTAGAGGCACCCACTCCATATCCAGTTACAGTGCTGTTCAACCAGCCTGTACAGCGGAAGCGGGAGAGAAGTTGTAGACAGTACCCACATGTGCTCCCCTTGGAGTACTGGTCAACTCATGAGAAAAATTTTGATCGAACTTCATAACTTTTCTAAGGGAGCGAGGCCTTCTCTCATTTGTGCTTTGGGACCAGTCAAGTGTAAGGAATAGATATTAGGTCATCCCATTCAAACGTGCCGCTGGTTTTTTTTGAATAAAACAAAGAGGAGAATAGATAGAAAAGTGATATTTTAGCTTTAGGATGAGTAAATCCCTCCTTCACCAATGACCCGCTCCCAGTGCCCCGAGGGCCTTTGGACCTCTGGTACCTTCGATTTTTCAATAAGTGTGAGTAAATTGCTGTTGTTGCCAATTTCGGCAAAATGACAAAACTATATGCTAGCGTCTCGCCTGGGAGAGTCTTCTCGAGATTGAATAGAACAGTTGTAATCGCATGGCTTTATGACGGGCGAATGGGGCGATTGAACCCAGGTCTCAGTATTGTTTGTGTCCCAGCACTGATCTACAATACAGTTACTCGGGGTCTGGCACTATGACGAGCAACGGTGGCCTTCTTGTAGTTGTGTGGTAGCATCCATTTGTCGATCTGAATGCCGAGGAACAGGCAATATGCACCGACAGTGACGGATTTGTTCTCTGTATAGAGCCGCTTGAAAGCCACAGTGTGGGAATCCTTTGCTATGATGATCATCCACTTGCGCCCACGTAACTCTTCATGGTAGAACTCGGGCGGCTTCTCATCTGCATTCATACAAAATTGACGATTGTGAGTTTCGGCTCGAGGTCCGAGACCACCCATATTTCATCTAAGGCCTGGGTGCGTTTTCACAGTTGTGAGTGACATCTCATGCTGAGAATATTACTGCTAGAGATATAGAATTGGTACTGCGTTCGTCTTCTATAAGAAAATTGGGTACCCATGCGCACACCCCCTTGACCATCCTCAGTTTATCGGACATAACTCGGGCAGCAGTTGCAGCTGGGATGTCAGACTCGCGGGGAAGCTCGACAAGGGTCCAGGCTCTGTGATCAGATATTCAGTGCCTGACTTCATCCACCCTTTTTTCTTGTGCAGGATGAATATTATGGGACCACCCACGACAACAAATTTTTTCCTTTCTTCCTTGTACGGGCTCCTGAACCAAATCTTCCACCGTGTATTTCGAGAACACCCTTACACACAACTATGGTCCGGCGCAGGTCAAATTTGAGCGGCGCACTTTCCTCTTATGACGTCTGATTTGAAAAACCGGCGCCGATTTTCACCACTCGGGCTTCTTTTCAATTTCTCGAGAACTTCTTCAGAGGCTAGGTTCGCCAAATTTCACAGATACACAGCTTAAGGTACTAGCTTCCAAATGGTATAGTAGCCCGCTGCTCTATCCCCTTTGCTTTTCTGCCATTCCTCTATATGTAGCGGCACGTTTGAATGGGATGACCTAATAGCAAGTTGATTTGTACGTATTGGTTTTAATCAAGGAACACAGTAGGTCCAAATCCAAGGCAGGTGGCCTCCTTGGACGAAGTTTTTCACCCGGATAGAAGTCACTAAAGCAGAAGCAATTGAGCCATTCCAAAGCCGTACTGTGGAAGCTAACATCAAGATCTAAATAAGGGAAATGCCGCTTATGGCTCGAACCACGTTGTGGCTTGGTAGAGATCCATATAGCGAAGTGTGTCGAAAATGATGAATTTCAATTACCGTTTTTCATATGAGAACAGCGACTGCGAGGGACGGTGAAGAAGCTGTGGAATGCTTACCTCACACACTTCCCATAGACCACATAACTGGATCTCGAAATGGCTGCGGAAAAATCTGATACGAGATTCAAAAAGTGTCCCAGAACTTTTGGGACAACCTAATACTACTTGTTTAATTCTTGCAGAGTATTTCGTAGGTCCTGTAAATTTGTATTATGTAGCGTGAAATTCTGCGGCCACACTATCTGGTGGCAAGAAAAGGTGAGGTGTTATTATGTGAAGAAGCGATTGTGAGCTAGGTGGGTGGGAATCCCTAAGCCTGAGTCGAGGGGGAAGGGTTTACGAGGCAGCTGAACAAATTACAGGAAGTAATTAGTTTACTAGCATCACGTGTATATCGCCTCTAGGACCTACACAAATCCTTCATACATATGGTGGCTCACATGGCATTGTTTCTTCGCATCTGCTAGCATTATTGTTAATACTGTCTGTTCTTTGAAAGGCATCTAAAGAATGGCCTGGGAACGAAATCCGTACCTCTTTGCAGCTTTACAGGGGTTTACAATAGTTTAATCTTACAAAATGGTTGAGAATGTTGACAGGAATCGCCTCAATGTCCCATATATGGGAGCCGTTCAAGTAAGTAGTCGTAAGTTGCCGCTTCGACGCACGCGGCTGTGGATGCTTATCTTACATTGCGCTAGCCTGTCGGTTGGAGCAACGAATTTTGTTTAAACTACGTCATCGTGGACATTTATGGCAATTTTCTACTACTCAGCTACTTTCAGCTACTTTCAGCCTTCACGGCCCGGAGGCATGGTCATTCGCATGCGCGACGTCGCACGCGAAGCCCACCTGGGTGCCGAGTTGCTATTGTCTCCCCCCCCCCCCCCCGCCCCCCTCTCCGCTGCGCCATCCCCATACAATCACCAGTCTCTTTTGATCACGGAATAAATTCGTTTGGAGACAAATTATACACTCACCTTCAAGTACGGTCTTGTCTGCGAAGTTTGCGGGATCGCAACTGCAGCAGCTGCCTTTTTCTCCGATCAAAGCCGCAAGGGAACGGGTTGCAAGGCAGTGATACCCAGATGCCGTCTCCCGAACTCGCCCGCCCTATCATCAGGGTGCAGTACTTGCGCCGATACCAAAATCCCGCCGTGGACATGTACTCGGAGATAGAGAACAATCAGAGGTGAGAGGGCGTGAACAGGTAGCGCGCTTGGCTATGTTTAGGCGTGCGGCTGGGCAGCAGCGTGGGCGAAGTCGGGTGAAGACATCCAGGTAGTGTTGCCCTCCAGCTCCATTGCGTGTAGAGAAAGGTAAACGCTTCTGCAGTTGCGGACTCATTCACCTGCACATAGCAAGGGCCAGGAAGGTGAGGGTAAAGTTTGTCTTCAACCTGATTTTCTCTATCAGCCGGTCACATTTTTCGGTCATCGTACAGCTACAATCACTACTGCGGAAATCGCCTTTTCTCACCTGCTAATTACTTCTACACCATTTCAGCGAATTTCGACGTTCAAGTTTTGTGTTGATGGTGGATCGGAAACCACTAGTAAAAAAACGTGATGGCGACATCAAGCTATCCTTCCACAGCCATTCAGGTAATCTTTCCACATATCTAACTTGAACATGCTCTTTTGTGGTCTTCCAACTAAACACAGCTGTCTATGTCACTTTTGCTAATGTGGAAGGGCTCCTATTACATGCGAGGGGCCGAAAACTGGAATTTCGAATTTGCTCTGTGGAGACAAGGTGCGGCTGAGGAACCGAACCTATCGCTCGCTGCACTTCCACTTCTGAGCCAAGCTCAATTCCTGCAGTTTCCTTCCACATATACTCTCCCATATTCATGTGACTGGCTCATTAGAGCGGTACATACTTGGCTGGGCCTAGTGGGCAGTTTCACCGTAATTACACTCCATATCCCGGAGATGAAGAGTTCGTAGCTGCGTGATCCATTTGAACGTGGTGCAGCGCGCTTCTGGAGCGATATTGCAGTTTCAGTTGCACTCATGGCTTTGCCCAGTATAAGATAGGACAACACTTGTTTCTAATGGAAACAGTGGTTTCTATGAACAACACATTCTACGCCATGTTCAAGTAAAGTACGTAGCCACGCCAACTTTATCGCTGGAAAGTGCCAGTGTACCATGCGTGAAAGTGCCATCGGCAGAAGAAGCAACAACGAAAATCAAACTGTGAAGTTCACGCGTGAGAGATAATGTTGGCAAGCACTGGCCCTTGAGCAAAATTTGCCACCCTTATGTTTTCCTAAACAGAGTTATCAAATGCTGGAGAAAGCCAATATTAGGTTGTCCCAAAAGTTCGTGACACTTTCGAACTTTTTTTTCGAGTCAAGTTTATTCCAGTGAGAAGCAATTTTGATCAACAATATATATGTTACCTTCATCGGCAACTTGTTGCCAACCACCAGGCAAAGAGTGGTTGCCTTGCTTCCAGAAGCCTTCTGGTTTCGTGCCGAGAAAGGCAGCTGGGTCATTTTTTGAGGTACTTTCAAAAATCCCACTCACTCTCTGCCTACCTTTTACCCGGAAGATGGCCGCTGAGGGACTAATTCAGATGGCGATCGGAAAGAACTAAGTCAGGGCTACACGAAGACTGTGGTGGAATTCCCCAGCTAAGCTTCGGGATCTCGAGCAGTGTCGTTTTCCAAATGTGTGACCCTGAGCTGTGGTGGAGTAGGCAAACATTGCTCGGTTGTGGGACCAAATGGTGGGGATTTTCATCCCCCCCCCCTTTGCAGTTGATTACAATAGGGTTCGCTAGGAAGAGAGAAAGAAACCCCACCACATACACAGTCTCACCGCTACTGGATTGATAGGATTGCGCGATCGGTTCTGCCCTTTCTGGGGGATCTAGCCACTGGCGCTTCCGGGAGTGATTCACCTAGAGACACCTACTC
>MU967004.1:1634-15584 GCA_036418165.1 Cooperia oncophora | reverse complement strand
TACGACCCCCACCCCCTTGAAAATTGTCCAGTTACGACCCCCCCCCCCTCCTGCTCTAACTGACAACCAGATGCATGTTCACCACAAATGGCTTCCTGAAATGGAATCTGGATTTTCGAAAGGCGGACTCTGCTCTAAAATCCAGGCAATAATAGGCTGTTTCAGCCTCATGCAATATGAGGCTGAACAACAGCCTCGCATTACCTACAATTTTGTCTTAGGATTCAAAATAAAACTCGTCGTTCGACAACCATGTATGACATGCAACTTGTAACAAGGAACACAATCGAAACAGCGACTAATGGTGATCATTGATAAGCTAAATTGGTGAAAAAATAGCCCCAAGGTCAGCGTGTCAGGCCCCAGATGTGCATTCAATGAATGGTGACGGGGAAATCATGAAAACATGCACGACACAACAAAGCGAAACATGAAAAATACAAAAAATGCGGAGCCAAATGAAAAAAAATGGATAACCAGGCGGCAGTATATCGTTCTATACTTGGCTATTATCGATCGCAACGTTGCGACCGCTTTCATTGGAAAAACGTCATTTGGCGGTTGTTGGGCCTGCCAACGTCCTGGGGTCTTTTCGGGGGTTATATCTCTTTGAGGGGCGCGGCTTTTGATGAATGGTTAGCAGCATGCAACGGGAATGTTCCTACTGTTGCGTTTTCTACCCAGTTGCAATCTGAATGTTTCCCCGTTCGTGAAATATTTCGGATGGGTTTCGGATCGGCTAGGGGTAAATGGCAAGCGGGTTTTTATGCTTCACACGAGGATTACTTATTTCGAACGCAATTTCATCAGGATTAAAATCGTCTTGAAACCGCCCTATCTTTTCTCTTTCCAATAAGCTTTACAGTTTTCCTGAAGACCCGCTAGTTCAGGAGATATTTTAGATGGGTCACAGACGCGCTACCCTCTGACCCACCCGAAAAATCGACTCCTTCTGTGCCATTGTGAGGATACACCTTCGGAAAACTCCAAAACACATATTTCCCTTCAAATGAGTGAAAGAGGAGCTCGGCTATCACTGATCGATTTGGTCCGATCAGTGACAGCCGAGCTCCTCTTTCACTTTTGGGGAATGTGCGCCGTGCATTACGCTGCAGAGGTGGTGGAAAGGTGTAAATTCTGATTTCAGGTGCTTTTATCCATGCAAGCAGATGTTTGTTTAGGGTTTGGAAAGGACAATACGCACGAATCTGTTTGAGACGTATTATTTAGTCATCTACGTACTTACGAGTTCATGCTATTAACTGATATTTATTTATTCTTGCTATATTGCTAATAAATTTTTTATTATTTTGTAGTCCTATTTACATCCGGGTCTTCTGCAGCTTTCCGTCCGTTCCATCAAACTTAGCAATGACACTTTTGTACTGTTTGATGCCTAGCGAGCCTACTTTTGCGATACTCCCCACGTCCCCCGCGGCCAAGTACGAACCCATTTTTGGGGATTTCGCATGAAAAGAGGGCTGTTAAACGTAGCAGTTAAATCTGTAAAGAATACACTCATAATAATTTTCATTTTTTTAACATCTTGACTTCCATAGCTCCACTCCCACTATCAACTGAAATGTCGAAGCATTGCCGGCTCTGAGTGACCCTTGAGATTACGACCCCCCCCCCCTATGGGTTTCGCACAACGATGCTGTACCTTGGGTGCCGTCCCGACAGAGAAACAATCTTCGGGGAAACAGCCGTATTTAGCGAAAATTCCCCACAGCAACGCGATGGTGTGTGTCGCGAAAGCGACTGTAACCATTTTGGATTCTTGAAGTTGTGAAGTTGTATTTTGTTGTATTTGTAATATTTTGTGTTATGTTCTGCATAATTCACTTGATTATATGAAGTTTAGTTCAGATTTGTTCAATTAAGCCAGTTGAAACAGTTTGATCGCGGCAGATCATTCGAACGATCCACACATCGATCTGGCGGGTGGTCTATAAAAGGAACAAGCGACGCGGTTCTGCACTTTGGCTCAGTCGACTTCGCTCCCTTTGCTCCTCGGAGCACATCTCATCGATTAGCTTACATAAACTGTTCAATCTCGGTTCTCTTCTTGTACCATCTTAAGTCCACCGATCAATCGCTCAAGTTTGGTGTCAAGTCTCAAGTTCAAGTTAACCGCGTGGCTGGATTTCAGTTATCCATACGGCGAGCTCCCAGAACAAGCCCAATCTTGCGCGATAGTGTCGCCAAAATGGGAACTGAAGCGTCCAAAGCACTCTCACGACTCGAAGGGTTAGTCTGGAAAGTTTGAAAATGGCTGTTCTTCCAGGACTACGAACACTTACAAGAAATGGAAAAACAGGGCAAGAAAATTGTTGTGAGAAACAGCCTCGAAAACGAAAGGTATCTCGCCCCTGAAGGCGTTTTTCCGCTAGAGCTCTATGATTCACGAATTCCCGAGGTAAATCTAGGTAGTTCCTACTTATTTTTTGGAGCCAGGCGCGCAATCATGCGAAAAATATGGGGCCTAGCTGACAAGTTCGATGACGAAGACATCCATCATACCGTGAGCACGGCCAACGAGCTCATCGAGCGCGAGGCAATTTCTGGCAATTTCTTGGAGAAGGAAATTGTAAATAGAATAAATCACTTTGCGTCGCCAATTCTCCTATTGCGGTAACTTGAAAGCGGTATTTCATCCACAGAAGCTTTCTTGAAGCGAGAGAATCCATTCGAAGAGCAGGCTATTACAACTTTGTGTATATGCCACAACGGCATTTTGATTCTGTGGATTTCTTCGTAAAAGGGTGATAAAGAAAGAAACGTATAATCCTGTTTGAGCAAGGTATGTTCAGAGAAAACAATATGTCATTTTGTGCTACCTGGGCAGTGAATCGAATGGTCGCTGACCGACGACGTGAAGAGCAGTCTCACTCACAAACTGTTCAGGCCAGGACCGGTCACCCAAATACAGTTGTTCCAAGAGCGTTAGTGGACGCTGAAAATGAATTTTTATCGGACCCATGACAAAGATGAGATGATTTCAGCTACCTGTCACTTGTGGTTAGACAGATCAAGGACTTTAGTTACTGACAGCAAAAGAAAGGATCAAGCATTTCTCGATAGTCGATCAGAGCACTATTGAGATGTGCGGCGCATTCAACTTATATTCAGAATTGCAATCGGCAATCATAAAGTCGTTTCCGCTGCAAACGCTGGGGGCGTGTCAGGGGCTCTTTGCGGGCCACTAGTTGTTACAAATATGTCGAAGCTGGAAAGCGATGGCAGTTGGTGGAAAACGGGCTGGTGCCGCGCCAAAGCCACCTCACTGACACGTCTGGGGGTCTGTAGCGGAAACCACCATAGCATATTCGAACTATAAATCAAGTTAAGGAATCCACTCAACGTGTGACTTCGCCTTTTTTGTCATCACTCTGATCTACTAGTTGTTCTACCAAAGCTGAAAAATCTTGATCTGAGAGCAGGACACATCATTGGTTGAGGAATCCCCATAGGGGGGGGGGTCGTATTTGGCCGCCAGGAGAGGGGGGTCGTAATGAGGGCGGTAGCCAGTATCGAGCAGCGCAAAGGTCTCAGTGTGCTGAGTCCAGAGTAGCGGAACTCGCTTTGTAGAGAACTCGGATATGTAAAAGAAATAGTAGAAAACCTGAAATTATTATTATAATAAGTCGACATTATCTCGTAATCCGCTTGATGACCTGAACAGTACAGACTCATGCTCTGGTTCGTTGGCGCGTTTGAGATAGGGGCGTTCCGCGATTACGCCTTGGCGCGTGAGCCAGCCCTCTTTTTTGTCAAGCAAGAGCTGACACGGACTTACCATTATCGTTCATGCATCAGGACGTTCTCCAGCAGTTGTCTCGCTTTTATCGGAGACGGAGCAATTTGCGGAGCAGCACATCTGGCTAGCGTTGGCCAGGGACATGTATCCATCATACGCAATGGACAAACACTGTAAAAAGTGCAGACAGGTTTGCCATGGATCTCCGTGGACATCCGTATAGAGCACATTTGCGGTTCGCGTCGGACAGAGCATTCACGCAAATTTTCACCACGGTCGCTTCACCATGCTGCGGCGGACCTCAGTGCGCGGCGCATCAAAGTCAGCGAGGGGGGGGGGAAGGGGGGGGGGTTGGGGGGGTGATCGCCGCTCAGAACCATATTCTGCTCCTGCTCCACCACAGGATACGTTTTTCATGCGTTCCTGGTTATTCGAACACGCTCACTTGAAACGGTACACAGGAAACGGGTTTTTCGCGCAGCTGGGAGTGTTCCCCAAGAAATCCCCATAGCGAGATCTCATGAATCCCTTCAGGAACAGCTCAAGAGGTTTTTAGAAAGAGAAAATCTTCAAACACTCGAAACCGTTCTCAGATTTGTGAAATGTTGAGTTACAAAAAAATATATGATTTAAAACCTGTTCTAGCTTTGATAAATACTCCGCGACACGAATGCCTTATGGGCAGATTGTCTCTGCGTGGATTTTGCGACCTTTCATAAACGTTTCAGTACTTTTAGGAAGTGCAAACCTTCCTCTACACGAATACGGTCTCCTCTTCCCCACAGGTCCGCTTTTGAGGAAGTTATGGTCCTTCAAAGACACCCACTTTGCTGAAAGTTGCGCGTGCTCCATCAGTGCTACAAATGTGACGGAATAATCCAGCTCGCAGCCACGGCTGAGCAATTACAGTCGGCTCATCATTGGGGACGCGGGTGGCCCCCGCCGGAGGTGGAAGTGGATGGTGTCAGTACAGGAGATGCCGGCACCACTGGTTGAAGGGCAGGTTCTCCAGCCTTTGTTGTTGGCACACGGGCCGTATGCAAGCAGAAAGTGATAGAAAACTAGTTATGACGAAGGTATATAGGATGTACATTAATGCACCTTGGCGCCGCTTCAAACGAAACTGTGCAGAACGACTTTGGCCAACCAGGCATGCAAACGCAGGCGCGCAGCCTCGCCACGCCGCCCACCAGGTCCCGCATATGATGAGCGGACCTGGTACATACGTCATTCCTGCTACCGCTGCGCACAATCTCGGCTTAATCGGCATGTTTGTTAGGCATTTCTTTTTCGTTTTTTTTTTCTGTTATGGACCGCTGTGTTTGTTTTTTTTTCGGGTTTTAGTCATAGTCTCCTTTAGAAGCTCCGCATTCTATGGCTGGTGCTCTATGCTATCCTGCATCCTTTGTTTTTTCAATTACAAACCGCTTGCACATAAGGTAAATGGACTCACTTTAGGTAGCTGTTTATATCTATTTTTTTTATAATCTAATTGGTTTATATCATTTTCAGCGAAGTATGTAACGTCAACACGGTAAAAAAAAGGGGGGGGGGTCGTACCGAACCCCCAAAAAAGGGGGGGGGTCGTACAGGCTCGACCAAAATCCCCATCGAATGCTGTGCCCTGTCTGAGAGGGTTTTGGCATGCAGACCACAAGCTCACGATTCACAAGGTTCATGATGCAGCAGCACGAAAGCTATTGCTACTCGCACCAGGATCTAATTGATAATGTGTAAGTACTGCAATGATAACGATAGAGCGTCTGTAACTGATTAGTCCATGTTTGGAATGCAATTTCTATTCGGAATCGCAGTGGTTTATAGAATTCGATATGGCCTATACAATGAGTTGAGGGGACCAGCCGACGTGCAAGCCAGAGTAATCTGGCGGCATTTCACTGCCCCGAGAGAGTAGAGGGCCTGGACGGTAGCCGATCCGAGCTTTGACCCCCGGACCATGCGCGTGGTAAGCGGCTCACTTGCACTACATTACCGCCGTCTATCGTAGTATGCGGAGCCAATTAGCTGTTACTGTCCGCTTACTAGTACAGTGGCCAGTTTGTGCGCGCTGTCGCAACCTGGATCTTCGGCACTACACTGGCGGACCATGGGCGTGGTAGCGACGCTGGTGACCACTGTGTACATTCAACTTCATGAAACATCAAGGGCATAAATCCCGCAGGCTTGCAGAAAATATGAAGAAAGTTTCACTAGCTTTTCTGACAGCAGAAAAATATGAAAAACGCCATGCAGTTCCAATTCTGAGAGCAGCACTTGGTTCTTTTCGGTGGACGACGTTCGCCGACTATGTGTGGAAACCTTTGGATGAGTTAAGTCGAGTATGGACCAGACTGAGGAACACACATACGCTTCATGTGGTGTATCGTTAAACATCTGGGGTGTGCAGCAACTTTGAGCAAACCATCGCACAGTACCTAATGAATCAAGCTGACGGTCGCATGTCTAATGCAGTGACCAAAGAGTGACGTGACACGTCGACTATTCATGAGGCTGGGGATTCGAACTAATATTTAGATGCCCACTCCCCCCAGAGAGGGTTCCGAGATTTATTTGGGACCGCATACTATGATGATTTTCCTAATTCACAGGATGATTCTTTATTGTTCGATCCATGCCGTCAACAATATACAGTCGTCATCCGGTCACTTGATTAGGCGGCCAAGGGTCGCGACGCGGCTGCAGCGCGTCACGACCGCGGCGATCAGCTGTTTCCGGCCTAATTTGGCCATTTTCTCCCTAATTTTCACTGTATTTTCTATTTTTTCAAGGTTAGTTGTTTTATTGTCTTTATGAAGTACATTAGGGCGTGGAGTCTTTTTTTGTTTCTGTAATAGAGTGTTTTTGCGATTTTTTTTCAGGTGTTTGTTCAATTGTCTGCCTAACTGTTTAATTGTGCGCAAAAAAAAGAGGAAGACAAGGAACAACTAATCTTGAGAAAAGCAGCCAAAACAGTGTAAATTAGGAGAAAATGGCTAAAATAGGCTGGAAACAGCTGATCGCCGCGCTCGTGACACGCCGCAGCCGCGTCGCGACCCTTGGCCGCCTAATCAAGTACCCGGATGACGACTGTACTTGGGTTTTTCTGTGTCCCGCAGCAATCACCTGCTATCAGTATGCAAATATCTTCATTTGGAATTTGAGACGCTATAAAAGCAGTCCCATGGACTTTGTCTCACGCGATAATGGAGCGCTTCAGTGAGCGGACAGCGGGCCATGTACCTCCTTAATAATACCTCCTCAGCCACAGCCAGGCTACAGCATCCGGATGGGAGAGATGTGCTGTGTCAGAGAGACCATCTACCAAAATACTTCCTTCGGTACGACCTCCTTGCCATCTCGCGCCATGCCAACCTTCCTCTTTGGTCCAGTGTTTCAGGAAATTTTCCACTTCTTCGCAAGGAACCCTGGGGGAGGGTAAGGGAGGGCGGTCTGGAGAGATTGTCACCGAACAATTAGAGTTCCCAACTTCAGAAACGAAGGAACAAAGAAACCAAACGTTGTTGCTGTCTAGAAGGAAATATATAGCATATGTGAAAAAGGAAAAAAAAAACTTAGAAAAGTCGACAGCCTTGAGAAAACCGAACCTACTAGCAGAGCCTGAGTACGCTCCCTGCTCTGAAGAAAATTTTAATAATGCTGTGCTTTGTGCCCAGTGAATAACAAAGCCCTGCTCAGCGGAGGCTACTGCTAGCTTTTCCTTCTCAGATGGGAACGTTGCTTTGTGATGTGATGGGCTGTGGCCGTGCCAGTGCAAGTACTGAGCGCCCTTCAGGCAGCGATCGGACTTCGCGACGGCAGCGCTTCGGTCGCGCGTTCGACGCGATCGATGCGCATGCTTTCAACTGCATCGATCGCGTCACCGAAGCGCTGCCGTCGCGAAGTCTGAACGTTGCCTTAGCAACCTAACGCACACTTGATGGGCATGAGGTAGCACAGTAGAACGACGAAACGGATTGAGCGTCTCCGAGCCGAACAGCCTAGCAAGAGCTTTCAATGAGCAAAAATCAATTTCAGAACCACTGTACATTAGAGTTACAGTCGTCATCCTTGCACTTGATAGGGGCGTGTCGGCGAGAAGGAGCGTGCACACTGTTTGAAGCCTTCTCAGCCTTTTCGTTGAAACGCGTATGCGACAAAAAGTGATAGAAAACGAGTAACACGAAGGATATAATACAGTAATGTCACTTCCTGGTTCAACGATTGGTGCAGTACGGGTGCGGGCGACGCGCCGCACGCAGCCGCACTGACATTGACTATCAAGTGCAAGGATGACGACTGTACATGGGTTAAATAAATGCCCATTTATCAAGGGCGTTGTCGTTGTTGTTGTCGTTGCTCCCGTTGGTAATTCTCCAAATACTAGGGTGAATCAGTTCCGTGAAGGGGTTCATAGACACCACGGAGCCACCTAATCGTTAGTTTACAAATGAAGAAACGACGCAGTTTGACGACGGGGGAGAGGAGGGGGGGGGGCATTTTGTACTATCATTGCTTCCCTAGTTCCGGTTTACAAGTCTCACTCTGGCGAAACCTGTGAACTCTTGTGAAGCTGGAGCAAGCTCATCTAGCCATCATGGTAAAACCTGTCAACTCGAGAAGAGGCTGCCTAGATAGGTCGACACGTCGATGGGAAGTAGCGAAAGTGCAAAATGCCCCCTCCTCCCATGGTCAAACTGCACCAAAGGAATATTGCAATATTCACCTCATCTTTTATAGTTGATATCGTCGCAATCAGTCAGGCGGTGTGAGGGAAAAAGCGATGAGCCCGCCCCGAACGAGCTCTCTACTAAAATTCAGTTAGTGATTGATTCGGGAAGAGCAGCAAGTGGTAGAAAGCGCCGCGGGTGGGCTAATTCCGCGGTGGCTATTGACACCGCCCAAACTAATTGCTGCGGTAAGTATATCTGCTCATGACATTTTGAAATATTGAACCGTGTAGCCTCCGAACGGCTAGCCTAAAGTGTATTTCTAAAGAGCAAAGAACCCACTGAACACATCTAGCATCTAGCACGTTTCAGGGAATAATGGACATGGTAATTGCCCAGGCTCGAGTAACCTAATGAGCAGCAAGTGCACATGTGACACAGAGGACTGAAGATTTTTTGACAGCCCAGCGAAACGATGCAATGGCGAGTAAAATCTGAGATGTACGACGTTCCATTGCGGATGTTTGGGAAAGGTAGGCGTAGCGCGACCAGCAGATCTACATGGTGACGACGTGCGAAAATTAGGCGGGTATTTCCTGGCCAGTTCACTCGCCAAACAACCACGATCTCACACGGAGTCAACAAGATTTTAGTGAGCGGCACTTTGCCGCTTCCCCTATGTCGCTTTAAGATGGGGCTCCCGGCTGCACCCTTACAACTAGCTAGGTGGGCTCCTACTTCTTGTAGACTTTAGCACTCGGATCAAGAAGGAGGTGAGTTTCATATTATATGATCCCACTGCTGCTGTGGCCCGCACTATGGACTGGTGACCATCCCCTTTGGACGCCTCTTATCGAATCTTATCAACTGATATCACATCCTGTCACCCACCAATGGTGTTCCCGTCACACCCCCTCCATCACTTCCTGGAATCAACGTTTCTCTGCCACTGGGACAGGTGTTATGAATTTCGTGACACACACACACACACACACACACACACACACACACACACACACACACACACACACACACACACACACACACACACACACACACACACACACACACACACACACTTAGCGGATTATATATAGTAGGATAGAAAGTATGCACTCGAAATCCATGAGAAGAGGTAGGCGTGGCGCGAACTTCAACTAAACGTCGCGGTAGTTTATTTGGAGAGATGTCTCATTTGTGGTCACGTCTCTGTCCAACAAAGAACAAGATGGCGGTTGTCTCAAATTGAAATATCCCACGAGTAACCAGTTCTGTGCCATGTTCGAATGCCACGCCTACCCCGTCTCAGGGATAAGGAGTATAGGTATGGAGTTTGGGTCATTCCCTCAGCGTTTTACAGTAGTTGCACTGGCAGTATCAGGGTGGCTTGCTTTTGGTTCGGGGAGTAAGCTTACCGTAAGGTAAGAGCGGTTTCAAGCGACTAAATTCTTAAAGGCAGTTGGCACGATAAATCCCCAAAGACGATCTGAGGCGGATTTCCGCGACCCTGAGCAGGCCCTGCGTAGCGGTTTTTCCTAGGGAGGTACCCTTATAAGGGTCCTATCAAGCTACAACTTACCGACCCAAACGCCTACCACGCCCGCCCACCACAAATGGACGACCCTACCAGATGCTCGTTTTGCTTCACTTGCTATTTCAAAATATGAACGAAGAGATTGGTATGAAGCGGCTGCGGTGCTGAATGGATATATGAATACATACATGGAAGCGCAACTACCGGAGCGGTTATTTGCAATACGCCTACGGGAAACTCGTCCGAAATTGCTTTTCAAGAACGAAGGCTTTTCTTCGCAGTTTTTGACCGTTTCACTTCGTTTTTTCGCCATTTTCCTAAATAGGTAGCGCCCTGCTAGCATTTTAGGCTCAGTACGAAATTATCGTGCCAACTGCCTTTAAAGGATTACCGTCCAACCGGTCTGAGCTCATCTAGAGCTGGAAATAAAAAAAGGGGAAAGATTCATAATAGACCTCTGTGAGCGGAATGCATTAGCGCCTCTTCCAATGAGCTACTGTAAAAGGATTCATCCATCACGCCACTTTTTATTTGAGATTCATTTGCTATCATTCTTGCTGTTCACATTTTAGCCTCTTTTCCAGGATCAGCCAGAAATGACTAATGAGCTCATTCTTTTTCCCACGTTTGAGCTGCTCAGCAGAAAGCCTAACAAAGCATCTGTCGTTCCCAGTTCTTCGGGAGCAACTTTCTTTCCTGGAAATGCCGATCATGTGGAAAGACAACTGATGACTGAGAATGAGCCGAAAATCGAAAAATGAGAAGATAATCGATATTCTAGGAATACATATGGGGGGGCAAAAAAAGTCACTTCGACCGAGTCACATATCAGCAAAGTTTTCGCTGCCCAGACAGAGGACGTGGATACGAGTACCAGGGCGGAAGATACCCAAGATGTTCCTCGATAAGCAGGAGCTGGCTCTCGCTCACCTTCATGTACACCGAAGTATCAAGTCATCTCCAATCGCCGCCTGACTGGAAAAGCTCTGGGGTTCACGTCACCTCCAAACAGCTGCGAACTTCTAGTATGGAATCACCCATGGATAGCTACCTGGAGACCAGTACTCTTGATCTGAAAGACCTCCAACATCGAGCAGCTCCGACAACGTCGCTACGGTCTAGGACATCATCTTCAGTCGCCAAGGCGCGGGTTGATGGTATGGACCGGACGTACCTGGAATGGAAAGACCAATATTTTCTTCGTGGACCCCGGACTGAAGGTGAGCGCTGGCGGTTACATTGAGCAACTCGTGAAGAATATCCTGCTCACATGTCGTCGCCCGCACCTTCTTGGAAACTTTGCACTGCTACAGGTTTGGGTGCCTCCACACGGAATCGAAAGGCGTTGGAAAAACTTCCGCCTACTTGGAACTGAAGGGCGTTGAGTAACTGAAGAAGACGGAATATCTAAGTATGTCACCTGACCTGAACCCCCTGATTACCGGGTCCGAGCGGAGCTCAACAGGGTGGTCTACAGTGGCGGAGAAACCAACGACCCCTCTGAATTCAGGCACAGAATCACGGTCGCGTGGCCTTCAGAAGGCTGGGGCGGAGTATCATGATAGTGTATAATGTAATGTTTTTTCTCTATAACAGTTAGTTCAAAGGGATTCTTCTTAGCATAATGGTTTTCACCACCAACAATCATCTCATCGGTATAGTAACTGCCTAACTGTTTTAGATGCCTTCTGCTCTGTGGACTATGGTGCACTGACCTGATTAAGATGAGTTAGCGACTGAGCGAGTGGAGAATCTGCCCTGATGATACTGTCGGAAATTTCGTTGTACGGCATCGAAACAGCTGAAGTAGGAATTCAATGAAAACATAAGCTTCATTATTGTAAAAGGTAAAATTCAGGAATGTCATAAATTCGGGCAGCCTCAGTAGAGTATTGAAATGACAGGATAGCATCCCTAGGAATGAAAGGAGGTAACGCAGCTCATGGAACACTTCATATTCCGGATTTGGGGACAGGGGGACTTCATTCGGACATAGCGCAGGATCCGTTTTTCGTGAGATACTTCCATTTGGAAACAGCTGTTCTCAGTCTTGTTGTACAAGACGTTGACCCACAATTGTCCCGAAATGAAAAAATCCCGAAAAGATTCACTAGAAACGCAGCCGCTGCCAGGTTGAAGAAGTGCGCAGCCATGTCCACTCTATCTCCGGGATATGGAGTGTGTGCAGGTCGCACCGCTTCAATTCAAAGCGCGCTGTTTGATCCAGACCCATTCAAAAGGCTCCTATACATCGCTTTGGATTGGTTTTGGTTTCAGATCCAGTTGTTATCACATGAAGTCAGCGAGCGTGTCAGTGGGAAGAGGTTTTTGACGCGGCGCCAACCTGTTTCATATTTAATCGCATGCGCTTACAGCTTTCAATGAGCAGTGGGAAAGAGGTGGCGCTGCTCCGAAACATACAGTCGTCATCCGTGCAGTTGATTAGGCGGTCAAGGGTTGCAGACGCGGCCGCGGCGCGTCACGACAGCGGCGATCAGCTGTTTCCAGCCTATTTAGCCATTTTCTACCTAATTTAGACTGCATTTTCTATTTTTTTTTCAATTGCAAAATGTGTTACAGTCTTATGAAGTATACTAGAACATGAATCCCTCATTATTTGCTTTCGTAAATAAAGTGATTTTTTGCGATTTTCAGACTTTTGATTGGTTGTTTGTTTTAATTGTTTATTGTCGCGAAAACTAGAGAAATTACAATTATAATTTACCTTGTGAAAAAAGTAACAACTAACCTTAATAAAAGCAGCCGAAAACAGAGAAAATAAGAGAGAAAATGGCTGAATAGGCTCGAAACAACTGACCGCCGTGGTCGTGACGCGCCGCAGTCGCGTCTGCGGGTGTGCGACCCTTTGACCGCCTAATCAAGTTCTCAACCGCCCGGATTGGCGACTGTACGCGCCCCTGACACAACTCGACTGACTTCAGTGCTAACAACTAATTCTTCTCATCAGTTGCCGAATCTAGGTCTTTTCATCAGTTGCCGAATCTTGTGAAAAAGGATGGATTTCCTCCTGACACAGGATATGCCCACACCTCATTTCCTTCTGCTTCGGTGAATTCCATGTACAATAAACACTGTTCGAGGCCGTCATTGGGTGAACGGTGATTGAGTCGTAGTGCACGTGAAAACTAGCAGGAAGGGAACCTAATCAAAATTTCAAAGGCCGGAAGGGACGGGGTTCTAACTTCTGCCACCAATTTGGGCGCATAAATGGGAACAAAGCGGAGAACTTAGGGTGCTATTTCCCTTTTGATATTAAATTAAGCAACCTCGTCAGCTTTCTATTGCCGTCACTCTCACTGATTAAATTTATGCTGCACATTGCCTCACTTGCTTTATGTATGCATGGATTGAGAGGCTCTTCTATGGGCGGAACCTACGTGCTTAGTGGTTTGTTCCCCACTTTACCGTCTCAAGTGCAGTCAAAGAGCTACAATTCATGACAGCCTACAGGAAGATCTTATCAGTTCAGCCTAGTGCTCTAAAACTGACTCTGGTCCGCAAGCTGCTCTGGAGAGCTTTTGAGATTCCCTGATGGCTACATTCACATAAACTCCATATCCCAGAGAAGACTGCGACTGCGCACTTCACTTAAACGTGGTGGCAGCTTCTGGGGAGAAATTGCTGTTACAGAACATTGCAACCATGACATTGTCCTGTTCAAGACAGGACAACACTGGTATAAAATGGCAATATTCCTTGAACAACCCATCCTGCGCCATGTTTAGGTAAAGTACGCAGCCACGCCCACTCCATCGCTGGGATGTGCAGTGTACGTGAGAGTAATTTGTGAACAACTAACTCACTGTTAAGGCTGTCGATGAGCCGCGCATCAGTGAGATTGTCGAAGAGAGCCCCTTCAGAGAAAGCATAGACGACATCAACGAATCTGTCAAGAGGACAGGAGTAGAGCAAAGCGTTAGCGAATCGATGCCAACCCACCCGCTCGCAACTCGAATCCAACTGAAATG
>MU967002.1:41562-56327 GCA_036418165.1 Cooperia oncophora | reverse complement strand
TACTGTATTCGAGAGCTAATAACAGGTAAGGTGAGAAATATAGAGGTACAAGTCTAGTTCTCATAAATCTGATAAAAACACTTTCATTCCTCGCAATATGCTAATTAATGATAATAAACAATAAGTAAAATTATAACTTATTGGATGCGATGTGGCCTGCCTTATACAATGAATTGCGGGGTCAGCTGACGTAGAAATCAGTGTTGATGTTGTCTAGGCGAATCTGATACCAAGCTACCGTCCCTGGACGATAGAAAGCTTAGTTGGTCTGGGCGGAAGTCTATCCGCGAGTTGACTCCCGGACCAAGTGCTGTAAGCGTGCCACTTGCCACCATCACGCCCGCCTTCATTCTGATTTCTGATTACTAATGTGCCAGGAAGTAGAAAACAACCATCATTATTCGAAATTATAAATTATCACACAAAACTTCGATTTGCAGAAAAATTACGCTAGATATTCACGTAATTACTCGTTAAAGTATTTGAATGTGTAATAACAATGTGAAACTCCAAAAATTTATTCCAAAAACTCAAAAGACAGCAAAAGTCTCAAAAGTTTTTAAAATATATCTTATCTTGCAATATTTCGGTGCGTAGCACCTTCGTCAGGCCTGAAATTATTTAGCTTGTTTTCAATAATTTCAGGCCTGACGAAGGTGCTACGCACTGAAATATCACAAGATGAGATATATTTTAAAAAATTTTCGCGACTTTTACGAATAAATTTTTGAATTTTCACATTGTTATTACACATTCAGATAGGAAATGAGACTCGGGACAGCACCATACTCCGTTAAAATATTGTTGAAGCCATTAAGAATGATGGCATATGCGGAAGATGACTTGAATTTTGATGAGTCTACTACAAAGGAAACAGGAATCAGGATAGGAAATACTGGTATTCGATAATTTCAAAGAGGCTGAGCCGAACCAAAATTTTAGATTATCCGGAAACCTTCTTTCGAAAAGTTGTTAACAGCTTTGACTCATAAAGGCTCTTCTAAGGGTTGAGTCATCAGGGGCTCTTCTAAGGTTCAGAACAACAGCACTACTTAAACACGTACCCGCAGTAAATGTAGCGCGTCGTTTGAGAATCGTGTCAGTCCTTATAGAACGACTTCAAGTGTCATCACTATTGAAGACATCGGCCACGAACGAACGCGATCGGACGCCAGACAAACATCGAAACCGAACCGAAACTCTTCCAAAGCCCATAGTGTTATTTCGAGATCCTTCCGTCGCAACGGCTGAACAACTCTGATTTAGGTCAACTTTGTAGAAGGGCACTGAAGATCTACAAGTAACTTCACAGGCGAAACTAGGAGAAACTCTTCAACCATTTAAACTCAGCACAGAATATGAATGAAATGCAGGCTAAAACAAACTTTTTTCACAGCGTTTCTCAAATTTCACCCATTTGCAGCTGTGAATAAAGGAAGAAATCTTAACTAACCATTCGTATCACAGAACTGATCGCTCTATTGATATGAAGACAACAAGCCCAAGAGGTCAATAAATATCAAGCAATTCGGAATTTTGGTGTAAATGCCAGGAGGTGACAATAGTTAACGTTTTCAGAGCGTTTCTTGGATTTTACCCGTTTACCGCTATGCTGCACCGGAAAGCACGGAAAACCTTGGAAGCGTTTTGGATTTCGGCGAAAGACCCCCTAATGAACAGGAAAGAGGAATGTTTAGCCATAACCCGTGAACTCGCGCCCTTTGCCGACCTATGCGGTTTTTGATCTACATGAGGTCGAGGTCGCGGGGTGGAGGTAGCAGCTCACTGCAATCAGTACTACAACATGAGTGGTCGATCTCACGTCGCGGCTGAGATCGAGGTAAGCCTACTCACCTTATCGATCAATATCCGTTATTGGTTTACTAGGATCTCGAAATAGTCTCAGGTTCTTCAGAAAGCGTTTGAAGTACAGATTTCACTCGTTTTTGGACTTTTTCAGGTGCTGACGAAGATGAAGTAGCCGAAACTTCGACGAATAAATTGTGAATCTCTCGGACGGCTCACCGTCCACTCGCTCTTAACTAACTATTCGCATTACAGAACTGGTCGCTCTATTGTTGTAAAGACAACAAGCCTGAGAGGTCAATAAATATCCAGCAATTCGGAATTTCGGTGTAAATGCTGACAATAGTTAACGTTCGGCTCAAGTTGCCGCTCCGGGAGTAATCACACTGGAGCCAATTAACATCTGGTAACTGCCGAAACAAAGAAGGTGTCATGACAGGTAATAATGACCTACCAAGCTTCCAAATGATACCAGAAGTTATGAAGCCGCAGCAACGATGAACTGCCTGCTAACTTGACTATCTCACAGGTTACTTTTTCCGAGAGACTCATAGAATGTATTGCAAGGGGGACTTCTGGGCGAATTAAATGACTTCGTAGCCCCGTCACACAGTCATTAATGATAAATATGAGATCCTGTAACATATTTGGCGCTTACGCTGCGATTATTTTGAGAGTAGGTAACGATAAGGCGACTTCAGATTGAGAACACACCATCGCTGGGGGTCCCCCAACAGGGTAGGTAGCTTTTGTCTGTTCTTTGATAGTTGATTTCCTTGTTTCTGGGACGCTATGAAGGGGTCAAGGATCGACTCCTGGCCCCTGCTCGACAGCCATCAGATCAGGACGAGGAGAGGTCTTATCAGGTCACCTTTTAGGGGGCGTACGAACTCGACCAAAATCCCAACTAATGATGTGCTGCTTTGAATGACGGGAGACTCGTAGACCCGTCCTTCTGATAGAATCCGCCTTCCCAAATCACGATTGAACGGAGACGATCGATATCCCTTCACTCCTTTGGCTCACATTTGCTCATTTGCGCAGCTGATTCCCCTATTCTTCCGCGCAAAGTATGGGCACAGATCTCTCTCACCGGCTACCTTCTACTTCTCCTCACTCGTTATTCCAATGCATAGTGCTCAGTTGTCCAACTTCTTGCGCATTTACACTTTTGTTCGCTGCGCATGACGGGGCGTATCAAGGGAATGGGTTCGGAGCGGCGCCACCCCGTTCACTATCATTTCTAGAGCGGGTGAGCGACAACAAATGAAGCAAAATACGAAAGATATGATGCAGTGCTCACTTGCCAAAACAAGGAAAGAAACCGGACGGAGCTGTGCCAACCATCCTCCTTGACACCCCCATCATCCACAGCGAACAAGACTGCAATGCCATCGGTTCGGCTAACAACCCTACTCCCCTATTTGAAATGATACTCTGCCCACTGTCAACATATACAGAACACGAAAAGATCATAAGAGTTATCCGTGCTACTCAGTTCTATTTCTCATCCAATTCCTTCTGAACCCCTACTTGCAAGGCTACGACGGAACACGCTGTGGATGTACTTCATCCATATGATCAAAGTGCAACTACTAGGTTTCGGCATAAAATAAAATACAGGTGCGACTGAAATGGGGTAGGAGATGGAGTCGATTTACCGATCTTTCAATTGTTGCAAAACACTTTTGACTGGTTTAACCTTCTTTAACATAAACCAAATTGAGCGTGCTAAGTGATTAGCTGTTTGCGAAAATCATGTTCGCATAAAGCAACATTTGAAATCACATAAATTACATCATTACATCACACTTAAAAAACCTGCCAATTTTGACTCTCTTTAGATAGGCATATGAAAAAAAGCATATACACCACCTTAAATAATGGGAAGTTACATCATGAAGAGAAGTGAAGAAAAGAAAAGAAATCAACTCATCAGCGTTACGTGGAATGGTCTTGTAAATATGTAAATACTGTTGTTTACCCTTGGAGAGAAAGGTATTAGAACGAAGCATATGATCTCAATCGTGAGCCCGTAATTGTAATATTCCATCATTTTCAAGGATTTCTTCATAAATTCCATGAGGAAAGTCAATGAAACGCAATCGAGGAACTAATCACTTCACATGCAGCAAAATGTACCAACGATGAGGGGAAGATATGAATTCCCTGTCAACCATACCACGACAGCATTTGTACTTCAGCTTAAGAGTGACAGCCAGATGTGCTTGGCTTGACTGAAAACTACTCTAGCTCAGAAACTATTATAGTAAGCCCTTATAATGTTATAAATTTGGGTATCACAAGATGGATTTATACAGTGCGTGAGCGTCCACCAGCGAGTCGGAAAGTATCAAAATGATCTAGCGAATGCCAGCGACTACCAGCGTTTTCACGGTAGTTTCAATTTCAAAAATGCCCACGAAAACGCTGTTGGACGCTGGCGTGGCCGATACCTTCTTCCCTAATTCCTCTAGACGCTGTTGAACGCTGACGCAAAATATAAATTCAGCCTTAAATATGGACAGACTGTGAAGATGTACCTGATCTGAAGCGAACTGGAAGATCCACTTGAATCGCAACATCCCATTTTATTACCTTATTAACACCGTTCTGTTCAGAGATTACTGAATACATAAATAAACTTCGAAAGTCTATCCCACACATGACAAATCAAAAAACTGCCTTCTCTTTGAATACTTACCAAAAACTGCGTTGTCATTTGTTTTCCTGAACTTCTTGAGGTGATTACGTATGAAAAATCCTTTTCTTACATTATTTCTCTGAAACACTCCAATGACTCTTGGTCTTCTCTTCTTTACGCATGCATACTAATGTGTCTTGGCACTGAACATTATACAACGACTGGAATCTCTGCATAAGTCTGGAAGACCTGTGTTGAAAATTGCAGGTATATCATCAAAGGCAGTGTAAACAAACAACCAGTCGATGAACTTCCTCATCGTAAGGTGCGCCCTACCAAAGGGACAAAGGTGTACCACTTTGACGGGTGAAAGTGCAAAAACAATGAGTTCACAGTGTTGTGAAGCCGTTCACTCAAGCCATTTTGCCATATTCGTGTTCTGTCGCGGAGCGAGAATTAGTGTCATAGTATTCTTGTTCGCTGTGGATAACCGACGTGTCACGCGGCTGCGCTTTGGCGCGGCGCCAACTCGTTTCCCTTTTTTCATTTTGTAAGCACGAAGACCGTATAGTACAGTCACTAACATTCGTTTCCATTGCTTGTTCACTTGGGCCGCTCATGCTTTTTTAGGCAGAGAAACTGCTACTAGCTGCGGTCCAATCCACCTCGCACATGGCAGAGGCCGTCCTTGGCAGTGAGTGTACTGTTCGTCTTTATCTTTGACCCTATTCAAATGCTCCAAGATTGCTCGTAATTTCAGACTTGCGTAGACTCCACTTACTGCTCACATAAAGCCAGCACTTCTTCAACTTGAGCGCCGATGCTCAACAAAAGGGTCTCGCGTGAGGCGCCTTCGACTTTTTTTTCTCCACTGTTTTCCTCATGACTGCGGTGCTTATCGCGGCACTTATAGTTCAAAAGCTGAGACAGTTACCTTCGTACTGTGGTCATACCCTTTGAATCGTAGTGGTGACTACCATTTTCGGTAAATCGCATGGGCAGGGACTGTCACGCAGGCTGTTAACCCTTGAATCATTCGGCTGACACCTTCACCAACGCACCAGCTGATTGCGTCATACGAGATCCACCTATATTTGGAATCTAACCACAGCTGTGGCTATAGTTATTAACGAAGATAGAGCCATTCCCTTCAGAATGATGCCATCGCACCAGATCTCGTAATCTTCGCAAGACCCTTGTTAAGTAACTATTAAGAGCCACTTCATCATGTTCACCTAATCCAAAAGGGCTCCCAGATGAAGAAATGAATTAAATAGGATTTTCATCCGGAACTAGAATAGCTGCCAGCAGGGCATGCCATCGCGTTGTGATAAGTTACTGCTAAGTACGACCCCCTTCGAAACATAGTCTCGCTATGATCACTCACCCTTCCGCTCTTGAAGAAAAGAAATGTACAGGTATCGGAGAGGATACGTGAATTTTGAACGTTCGCGCACATTTAGAAATTACGTGCAAGCATTTAAACGCTTTTTCACTGTTGCACTAAAGCGGGCTATTTCGCGTGTGTTGCAAAGCAAGCCAAGAGCACCGGAAGTCTTATCTTTCGAATGGGTGATGCTTCTGAAGAGGGGAAAGCAGGGTTGTGAGGCTCTCGGTCTGCTGTTTATTAATTGTGCTTAAGCGCATTCAAACTCATCCTTTTCGAAGAACTTTCCCCGTTGTGACATTTTGGTGTCACCTACGAGTTTTCCTGCTTTGAACAGCCATAACTTTCTCCATATGTGATTCCTTGAGAAACCAAGGGATCACATCTGCATCTCCTTCTAGGAAGTACCTCACTTTCTTCTCATTCCTACTCTTCAAAAAAATTCCCCCTGCAGAATAGGTTGTCAGGAATCTATGACGACGCAAAAAATCCGCAGCTCCAGCGCGGTACTATTTCCAGTTTGTGTGAAGACTTGAATGCCTCTCTCTGTCAAAATCGCTCTCTTGGTCAAAATTATAATGAATTATCCATTTGGCGCCGATCAAAATTCCCTCTATATTGCGCCATACATCCTACTCCCACTCACCAGGAAAGGTCAACAGGTCAGCCTGGCCATTTCCAATGAGCTGCACACCGTTGTACGCGTCTTGGGACAGTGAACTCAAATCTACCTTCAGAATTTGCGGAACGATTCTCTGAACGGAGTTATGGAGGGTTTTATCCCCGCATGGTCGTTTCACATGCTATCGCGAGGAAACGTGGAAGCGTCTTTACATTTATGTATGGAGTCGTGCTGAAACGTGGTAGTAGAGCGCAACGGGTAGGGAGCGGGTTTCTTAGGCGAGACGTCGTAGGATCGGTTCCGGGGCAGGTCGCTTTTTTGCATTTGTCCAAGAACATAGCCGACAAAGCTTCTAACATCTCTGCTCGCCTGCACTACCCTATAAGGGAACCTGCGATCAGTTTTTTTTGAAAGTGTAGACCCATTGTGGCCTGAAAGAGTGCTTCTGCTTGTACCCCTCGTAACACGTGTCACAAGGGTTTTTGCAATGAAATACCATCATATTCATGTTCAGCGGGTTAAATTACCCCTGGGGACAAGTTTCTAGCCGAATCTGATATTTCGACCTCACTTGGAAAATGTGGGCTATTCCATGGGTAATTAGCAGCAGATTGGAGCTCACCTACCATCGATGACTGGTCTCGGAATGGGATTTCCTCCCGATAGTCAAGAAAATGATGCAGACGGCACAAATAAGTAAGCCAGGTACTGTTGTTTGCAAAAAGACATGACTGAAGAGTTATTTCAGTTCGAAGACCAGTCATCACCAGTATGCTAGTCATAGTATCGCTGTTAGCTATCAGTCAGCCATGACTATCCATACCCCATTTTTTCGAAGTTGAGTCAGAAGCTCAGATTTTGCTAAGGTGACGTCCCTAGGGGTTATTTGACCCCCTGAACACGAATATGATACCTGTTTTGCGCGAAGAGCGCTGTGAGTCGCGCTACATGTGCCAACGCTTCGGCGCCAGCGCCCTAAAGAAAAACCTCCATAACTCCGCTCAGAGAATCGTTCCGCAAATTTTGAAGATAGTTTTGAGTTCACCGTCTCAAGACGGGTACAATGATGTGCATCTCATTGCAAATGGCCAGGCTGACCTGTTGACCTTTCCTGAGAGCTGTTGGGGAGGGGCTACTTCTAGGGCTTCTTCGTGTAAGCAGTTGTGCTCCACGGTTCGGAGCATCCGAGCGCCTAACGTGTTTTATTTACTGATACAATCGTGTGGGCGCCTACCGTGTTTTTTGTCAAAGCCGTTTCCCAGCTCTGAGCTTGCAGCTTGTCACTGCCTTAAGGTGCCTCTTGGGTGTTCTTCACAGCGAGAACCATGTATAAATCTTCCATCAATCAGTGGTTGTACGACAACTCACTATTGCTACTCTTCTCACTTTTGAAGGAGTTCTTGCGATCCCCTCCCTCACATGTTCGTGGTCAGATACGACTCCTCTCCCAGCTAGGATTCAGGAGCAGGTGAAGAATAAATCCATCCACCCACATTTTAGACTACAAAGCTCTTAACAAGTAATCTAGCGTTTATAAAATAGTAGCAGTTTAGACAATATGTATAAATAATAAAGATGCGGTGCTGGGGTTCACAAAACAGTACAACTTGCCTGTATTGGCACCTTGCTGACTTCCAAAGCTCCAAAACTAGCTTGTACTCCCAGACTGACACACGTAGTTGGAGGCCGTATGTCGATTTCGAAGTCGGTACTTTTGCTGTCCTCCTTTTCATCTTCGCTGACAACTGGAGGGTTCTCAACCACTGGTTCACTGGTCTCAAAGACATACTCTCGGAATAGGAAATCAAACGCCTTGAAAAGTGGTTCTACACCGAAAATTTCGTTCAGAAAGATTCTTGCTGAAAACAACAATAGTTTTACAATTACAACTTTATTCCGATCTATGGACATGCTATGAATGTTCACTGATAAATCATATCAATTCAAATAACAAAGGAAACTTACACTGCCCATCCACCAAGTCTGGTTTAACCCATGGACTACAAATAAAGCACAACTCATTAGTACACTTGTACCAGTGAGAAATCAGCTTCCAAGCGTATCGGCACTTGGGATCTGTGAAAGGACAAAATTCCAAGAAGTGAAATTGATGTAAAATCACCACTGAAAACAAACTGAAGGTGATCAGTGACCATGTCGTGGTTGGATGCATGCCTCTCCTATACAAGGTAACAGGTTGAGTGGTAGCAATACCCAAATGCTGTCGTTATACGTCCGTGCACCCCGCGGCGAAACACGTAAACACGTATCCGCGGTGCGGAATAATTGGAAGCGAGAGAGCGCAGACGAGCAGAGCGCTTGGCTATGCTTAGGCGCGTGGAGCGCGGGAAGGTATCTTCACCTGAAGCACAGGTGCCGTCACGTTCGAATGCCACGCATCCCGCCCACCGCATCTCTGCCACTTCTGTGCCTCTAGCTTAGTCTCTCAATACCTCCTTCTTTCACCTCCTCTGTACGGTGACGTGGGGAGATGTTACAAAAGAAAGGGTTGTCGACTGATTCACTGGCAATACCTCCAAACTCGTACAGCGAATGGTAACATGTGAATCTGCGTAGGCCAAGATATTTTCACATTTTCCGTCGTCTTGTTCCTCAGCGCTTGTCCCGTTCTGTGAAGCGGTTCGCTCTTCTGATTTTGTGACGCCATTTCTCACCGATCGAATGACTGTTCAGGGTTGAGCACCAACTATCTTCGACTCCGCGTGCAGCGTGTCGAGCTAACGTTGCTTGAGGCGTTTTCTGGGGTATTTTCCGAGCAAGCCGAAGACTAAGCTTTTAGACACTGTCAGCTGTCGCACGGTGTACGTTTTTCTTGCATATGTCGTCGTTGCAAATCCGAACATATTTTCGCATTTACTCCTGTAAAAATATCGAGTCTGACCTTCACATCTTCCTCGAGAGTGACAGCCATGCATGTGACACATACGATCCGCATTTCTTAAGCACGGCACAGTCTCACCACAAAACAGTGAATCAGATTTGAGAAGATACTGAAATCTCAGACCGTTAGTTTGTCCAACCAAACACATCCAAGATGACATACCGTGCATGGAACGTGCGACCGAAGAGCATGAATAAGATCACCGAGGTAGTTGCGCGACTGTTCCTTCGGTCCAAATATCTTCAGAGAACGTGGCACTTGAAAAGTAGTTCCTAGAAATCGCTTATGAGGAGTTATCGAATGTCGATGTATAATTTAAAGTTGAGATCATGAGAGTCTTCTCGTATAAAAAGGTCACCATCAAGGTTTCAATCACATGTTGACCAAGGAGCATTGAGCCAAGTCCACCATATCGTTTGAAGAGAATCGCAGAAATGGGAAATCGAATAATCCGCGAAAAGGTAAGATTTTGTCAACAGCTCAAGGCAGCGTTCTGAGTTCGGAAAGACGCGTCCTCGACGCGCAGTAATGCTCTACAATTGTAACAGTAACGCTCTACAATTGGAATAGCGCTCCATTGCTATGAACGCGAACCCAGCCACAGAAGAGAATCGATCGGGGCCATCCGCTCGTTTTAAGAGGGGGAATAGGAGAGTGAGCACTACCTAGTCATGCGGTCTAGTACCGATCGGCACTGGTCGCTAGTGCTTTAGGAGAGTACGGATGAATGGGAGGGTATCAGCTGTGTGAAAGCAGCGCCTACCCTCCTGTTAACCCTTACCCCCTCAAAATCCCAGCGCCGATCGATTCCTGTCTGCAACTGTGATCGCACCAATAGCATTTGTGCACCCTAGCTGGTAGCGCGTCGACGCGCGTTACTGCGAAGATTGACGCTGCTTAAGTTGTCAACGACGAACAAGTCACTCTGTATGCAGTTCATCGCCATTTACCCATTATCCAGTTAAGCGCTTGGCAAGAACGCAGTACCAAAGGATTTAGCGTGAAAACCCCCATCGTGTGGCTCACAATCGTTTCTTCGCCAAGGCGAAAAATCAAGAAAATGAAGTAAAAGAGCAACCAGTACCCATTTCGTAGAATTGCAGGTGTTTAAAGAACTGCACCAAAGGAGTCTGGTTTACTTACAATACTTTACAGAGTGGAACGATGTATCGGACTAGCGTCAAGAAGTTCATTATCAGTGCAAATTGAGCAGCAAGCACCACTGCGATGTTGTACAGTTTTTCAACGGCCAATCATTCTCATTAGGCTCCTCTGTTAACAGTGGCAGCCGGAGGATCAAAAGTTATCCAGATAAGCAGTTTGCATCTTGTGGGTTACGTGACATCTTGTACATGACCCTCTTGCGGAACTCCGCTGCGCAAAGAGCTAGAAAACAGCGGTTGTCAAACCAGAGAAAGGTGCAAAAAGCGTGACAAGATAGAAGAAGGGCTACCTCAGGGGGGGGTTAAGGTGAGTAAGCCACTCACCCTGCGGAAAAGATGAAATGTGTGATATAACGGTGACTATAGAACGTCACACAGAGGACAAACTGCAGAGAAAAACAGAAAACTGACGCGATCAAAAAGATTGAGTTCAAATTGTAGGCAGATAGTTTTTTGACTAGCGAATTGCAGTTTGTACTTTACGTGGTAGGAAAGTGACGAAACCACCGTAAGCTTATCAAGAAGGAAATAATAGCAGTATGCATGCAGAGGCCATTCTATCAGTAAAAAATTATCCTGGAACAAAAACTTTTCGATCTCTACATCGAGATTGTGATGTGTCACGAATAACCCATAGTGACAGCTATATTGAATGATGTCAGATTATCTCATCATTCATCATCATTTATTACATGAGCGAACTCATGTGGCTACACATCAGCCTACAAACAATGGAAACAGAACATCCGAGAAAGTCCCGCACGGGGAAAAACAATAATACCACAAAAAAGTTTCTAAAATGTGTAAATGTTATCAAAATAAAACAGGGAAGAGCCGTTTAAAGAGAAGGTATAAGTCTATTTGTGAAGCATCCAAGTTTGGGTCCGTGTCTTTTCTTCCATTTCTTCGATTTATTTGGCTCTTTGACACAGTTCGGATCGCCGGCTGACGCTCCGTTCCGTGCTCTCCTCCTTTTCTTGAGCTCGGCTTCGCCGAGCTGGCCTGGCTTGGCCAGGCGGCTCCATAATTTTAGCGGAATTTTTCGTTAGTGCGCTGCTCATAAGGCACTGTAGTGATCGAATCGTAACAGACAGAGCAAGGCTTAGGATCCCGCAAAACTTAGCACGCGCTTCTATTTACAGCAGCGGTGTAGTCCGCGCCATAATGGCCCATAGAATACATAACTCTGTAGATATACAATGTGTAGTCGGCCATACAGGGCAGTATGAATCGCTCAGTAAAAGAGTAGAATTCTTTTCCATTACCTGTACCGAAATGCCTTGCGATGTATGTTTCCCTTTTCAATTAGCGTGCAATCCGCTCGTGTTTTTCGGTTCTTTTCGAATTTCCCTCAGATTCCGGTTTCAGGCGAACTACATACCCCCCCCCGCCGCCCCCCCGCTCGTCGACATCGGCATTATATAGTTTTCTAGGGCAGTCAGGGAAGTGATGGCTAAAGGAAAAGTATGCACACTGAGCCTTTGATACTTGGGGTATAGTGATAAGAGAGGTAATGATAATGGCCCTTATCCTTTCTTATCAATTGATAAGATCCTGTCACCCGTCATCAATGTCCCTATCACTAAAACTCTGTAATTTGGTAGTGTAAAGGCTCCAGCAATTTGACTGAACCTTATCCTTATCCTTATCAGCCCCTATCAGCTGTTATCACCTCACGTGCCGTGTCCCCATCTCCAACCCTATATCATTTCTCTGAAATTAATGCCTAGCTGATGCTGTGTTCCGCGTTATGAGTATGGTGACCTTACCATTCTAACTCCCCTTATCAAATCCTATCAGCTGCTATCATTCCCTGTCACCCATCAATAATGTTCCTGTCCCACGTCCTATATCATACCTTGGCGAACCCCCAATGTCCACTGCTACTGTGGTCCCGCGTTTATGTAAAGTATGGGACCTTAACCATTCTAACTCCCCTTATCAATCGCTATCAGTCTGCTATCATAAGTGTCCATTGTTCCTTTCTTGACCTTTCAGTCTTAAATCCCACTTTTCAGATTGCTTCATTCCCTGTCACCCATCAATAATGTTCCTGTCCCACGTCCTATATCATACCTTGGAACCAATGTCCCACTGTTACTGTGTCCCGCACTATGGGCTCGGTCACCCTCCCCTTCTGACGCCTCTTGACGGATCTTATCAGCTGCTATCATTCCCTGTCACCCATCAATAATGTTCCTGTCCCACGTCCTATATCATACCTTGGAACCAATGTCCCACTGTTACTGTGTCCCGCACTATGGGCTCGGTCACCCTCCCTTTCTAAGGCCCCTTATCGAATCTTATCAGGTGCTATCACATTCTATCACCCACCAAAAGTGTTCCCGTCCTGCCACGTATATCACTTCTTGGAACTGTCGTCCTATCTTTTCTGCGACGCTCGCTATGAATTTCGTGACAGACAGACGGACGCACACACACACACACACACACACACACTGACAGACATACTTAGCGGATTATATATAGTAGTAGGATAGTGGGATGAGTTCATTTTCTAGGGCAATCAGGGAAGTGATGGCTAAAGGAAAAGTATGCACACTGAGCCTTTGATACTTGGGGTATAGTGATAAGAGAGGTAATGATAATGGCCCCTTATCCTTTCTTATCAATTGATAAGATCCTGTCACCCGTCATCAATGTCCCTATCACTAAAACTCTGTAATTTGGCAGTGTAAAGGCTCCAGCAATTTGACTGAAGGCTTATCCTTATCCTTATCAGCCCCTATCAGCTGTTATCACCTCACGTGCCGTGTCCCCATCTCCAACTCTATATCATTTTCTGAAATTAATGCCTAGCTGATGCTGTGTTCCGCGTTATGAGTATGGTGACCTTACCATTCTAACTCCCCTTATCAAATCCTATCAGCTGCTATCATTCCCTGTCACCCATCAATAATGTTCCTGTCCCACGTCCTATATCATACCTTGGAACCAATGTCCCACTGCTACTGTGTCCCGCGTTATGAGTATGGTGACCTTACCATTCTAACTCCCCTTATCAAATCCTATCAGCTGCTATCATTCCCTGTCACCCATCAATAATGTTCCTGTCCCACGTCCTATATCATACCTTGGAACCACAGTGTCCGCACTGCTAACTGTCCCGCGCTATGGCTCGTCACCCTCCTTTCTGACGGTCCTCCTCTTGACGGATCTTATTCAGCTGGCTATGCATTCCTGTCACCCATCAATAATGTTCCTGTCCCACGTCCTATATCATACCTTGGGAACCAATGTCCCACTGTTACTGTGTCCCGCACTATGGGCTCGGTCACCCTCCCTTTCTAAGGCCCCTTATCGAATCTTATCAGGTGCTATCACATTCTATCACCCACCAAAAGTGTTCCCGTAGTGCCACGTATATCACTTCTTGGAACTGTCGTCCTATCTTTTCTGCGACGCTCGCTATGAATTTCGTGACAGACAGACGGACGCACACACACACACACACACACACACTGACAGACATACTTAGTGAATTATATATAGTAGGATAGTAGGATAGTGGGATGAGTTCATTTTCTAGGGCAGTCAGGGAAGTGATGGCTAAAGGAAAAGTATGCACACTGAGCCTTTGATACTTGGGGTATAGTGATAAGAGAGGTAATGATAATGGCCCTTATCCTTTCTTATCAATTGATAAGATCCTGTCACCCGTCATCAATGTCCCTATCACTAAAACTCTGTAATTTGGCAGTGTAAAGGCTCCAGCAATTTGACTGAAGCTTATCCTTATCCTTATCAGCCCCTATCAGCTGTTATCACCCATGCACGTGCCGTGTCCCCATCTCCAACCCTATATCATTTTCTAAAATTAATGCCTAGCTGATGCTGTGTTCCGCGTTATGAGTATGGTGACCTTACCATTCTAACTCCCCTTATCAAATCCTATCAGCTGCTATCATTCCCTGTCACCCATCAATAATGTTCCTGTCCCACGTCCTATATCATACCTTGGAACCAATGTCCCACTGCTACTGTGTCCCGCGTTATGAGTATGGTGACCTTACCATTCTAACTCCCCTTATCAAATCCTATCAGCTGCTATCATTCCCTGTCACCCATCAATAATGTTCCTGTCCCACGTCCTATATCATACCTTGGAACCAATGTCCCACTGTTACTGTGTCCCGCACTATGGGCTCGGTCACCCTCCCTTTCTGACGCCTCTTGACGGATCTTATCAGGTGCTGTCACATTCTATCACCCACCAAAAG
>MU967002.1:0-41462 GCA_036418165.1 Cooperia oncophora | reverse complement strand
AAGAGTGAGTGACCTCCAGAAGCAGATCTCCGAGTAAGTTCTTCTGTGGAGTTTTTTCGCGGCATGCGGTAAAAAAAAGTTGCATCGCCCAACAGACGCCAAGTGACACTGGCGCCAGAAAAAAAGGAATATCATAATTGTAATGAAGACTACCAACTACCCACGTGGAATGAGTTTCAACGAAAATATTTCTTTTCCCTTTAGGACTATTACCGTGGGATTGTACCAACGACCAACCTAAGGACACTTCTCTGCCATGGCTGTCTTCTCCACTATCATCTCAGTTAAAAACTCAGCTTGGTAAGAAGTTTTCCACTAGGGGGGGGGGGCAGAAATGGAAGCGTGAAAAAAGTCTAGTACTCTTTCCAGGCATCCCTCCCCTTGTGCGAATACTATACTCTTTTAGCGTGAGAATTCTTAGCGCATGCATTGCTGGCCCTCTTTGGGGTCACCACAGGGCTGGCTTTCTTTGGGGTCACACACCCACGCCTGCGATGATTTCCTCGTGGAACGTGGGTACAATCTTTTTTCATGCAGAGATTTCCCTAAAAGCCTAGTACTCCCTTCCAGCCACAGGGCCAGTCGTCTCACATCTTCATTTTTCATTTTATGCATCATTTAATGCTAGAATATCAGGTGAGACGGCTGTGAGTCAGCGATTGTGAATATTGGTCTAAGGTTAGGGGCGGGGAAAGGAGTGGGTGAGCACAACATCAAACCCGCAAAATTTACACTGACTTCAAAAAATTGTCCCACCCGCTCACTTACCTCCCCCGTCATGCTCTATGTGTTGCTCCGTATTTAACACCCATTCAGTGGTCAGACAAGGTTGAACCATTGAAAACTTGATTCACAAAGCTGCTGCCAATGCTTTTTAGCCTTGTAAGAGCCAGTGTACTGCCACGTTCAATCCCAAATGTTGGCTGAAACTACAAAGGGTTTAACAATACAGGATGGGCCGTAGTTGTATCATGATTCATGCCGTCCAAGCCCGTATACATCTATTGATTACTGGTAACATTTTGAATACTCAACCACAATTAAAAAAACGGCGGAGAAACATTTGGCTTCGAGAACTTTCGACCCGAATACGTCGTTTTGTGCGAGATTTTTCTTATTCGTACTCAATTAGTATTCTTCACACCTTTGCGGTGACGGAATCCCTTATTTGACGGTCTCTCTCTTTTTTGGTGATTGGTCTCTCCGCAGTTGCTTTTCCATCGAGTGGATCTTTTCTAGAAATACCAGTAAGCAGATATGTCTTCTGCCTTGTCCTTGTAGGATGTGAGATTAGTAAGGATGAAGCGCTCAAAGTTGTTTTGTCCTTTCCTTGGGGCGGGTTACCTTTTATGAATGCCTCACTGGCCTGTAGAATGACCTTAATTAGCCGATGTACACATTCTGCAACTATGCTCATTCTACGGGATAGGATGGATCGCTTGCTTGCCCTTGACCAATTCTGAAACGGGATATAAACTTATCCCTAGACCATGCGGAAGCGTCCCTCCCTACATGGCACTGCCCCATTTTGGGCGGTTGCAGTGTTGTAGTGGCAAGTGACCTTGTTATCGCACGTGTGGTTCGTGGGTAAAATGTTAGATCACGGCCTGCCCAGGCCAAGCTAGTTTTTGTCTCTCCTGAGCCGGCTCTGTCTTACCAAATCTATCTGAATGGATAACGCCATCTATTCGAGCATCGTCACGCCTCTGCAAGCATTTGTTTGGGCCATTTATGCGCTGGGAGGTTTCTGAATATCAGTGTTGTATTGAATATAGAAAAGGCCCGCTTGCGAACCATCAGTCAGTCACAGGCTCTTCAACTAGGCCAAGCCTAAACATCTCCCACCCCATCTTAAAGGCAGTTGGCAGGATGAATGGGCGCTCGGCCCAAAAGGCTAGTAGGGCGCTATATAGTTAGGGAATATCAAAAGAACTGAGTGAAACGGTCAAAATCCTTGCGAAAAAAAAGCCTCCGTTCTCGCTGTGTTAGTAATCAATTTTAAACGAGTTTCCCGTAGGCATCTTGCCAATAACCGCTACCGAAGGTACGCCTCCATATCTGTACTCATATATCCATGCAGCATCGCGGCCGCTTCATACCAATCCCTTCGCTTCATAATTTGCTTAGCAAATGAATCGATTAGAGCGTCAGGAACGGTCGTCCATTTGTGGGCGGGCGGGCGTGGCGGGCGTTTGGGTCGTAATGTTGTGGCTTGATAGGGCCCTTATAAGGGCACCTTCCCTTAAAAAGCATTATGCAGCGCCTGCTCAGGGTCGCGGAATTCCGTCCTGCCAGGCGTATTAGTCCTGCTCGTCTTGGAAGATTCATCGTGCCAGCTGCCTTCAACCTGGTCTAGGGCAAAGGTCTCAGTTCTGGCACGTGGTCAGTGTGCGTCTGGTTTCCGCACATATTTCACTTGAATCAACTGTCATGCCATCTTTCCCATGTCTGATAAGTGGTTGGCCGCAACATATCACAGTCACTCTTTCTTTATCAGTTAATTACTAATACTTGTGAGCGCCTTATTATTGCCAAATGTTGCCTCTTTCCCCTTTCTCTAAAGCTTCAATGGGTATGTTTTCCAGCCCCTTTTTACCCTAGCAACGATTTATTTTGTGTCATTTTTTCCATTTTCCCATTTCTCATTCCTTTGCTCTGTGTTCTCACCTATCACGCGCTTGAAAGAGATAGGAACAATGAGTCTTACTCACCCTCTCTCTCCCTGAGCTCACTGCTACCCTCCTTCCCGTGAGCTATGGACTCCGATATCATGTTGCCCATCTCCTACAGCTTATTTGCTAACACACCCATCATGTTTTGTTTGAACTAGTTTTTTATTCATTTATTAGGTTGGCGGGAAAGTTCTGTCATTTTTCAAATTGGGCTTTCTTTTTATAGAGAGGCGTGTAAGATCAAAATTGTACAGCAATGTTACTGCGGGGTCCTTGCCTGTTTTTGAGCACCTCATGGATGCCATCGCTTCACAATGCAGGGAGGCGCGATACAAAGTTGGACATCATCTCAATCTTGGCTTGAACTCAGACTTTTCGAGGTTTTCTCGTAATTTCTCGTCCAGTAAATGATTGATTACGGGAGGCAACTCGCCGTTTAGAAGGGGCATGTGTGTGTGCTACACCACTGCAAGGGGAGAGCCATCCAGCTCTATTGCATGAGGAACGGCTGGAACTTTTTTGGAAGTGCGCTGCACTATCAGAAGCATTTGGAGGGGTCGGTGGCGATGGTAGCGGATAACATTCTTGTCCATATTGCAGAAGAAGAAGAAGCAGGAATCAAGCGAGTGGTACTAATAGAAAGACCACTCTTTGATGTATAAGTGCTCACATTACCGTTCACCCCTCTTCAGGTAATGGACAAATATTTTGAGTTCGAAAAAAAAGAAAGAACTTTCCCGTCAACCTAACAAAACTCATTAATTTTCTATTCCGAGAGGCTGCCAAGAAGGCACCTTCTTATAGGCACCAGTTTACCATTCCCGAGGAGAGGATGTTTTTTGGCTTTAAGTGGAAGCCGATCCGGAACTTAAAGGCACATTCCGCGATAAAATAAGGCTATGACCTCTCAAATGTGTCGGACGATCCGGAAGGCGATTTTTGAGGCTGCGCTACTTTCAAAATGTGAAAACGGCAAGAACTCCGCTAGAAGCTGACTAATTAGGCCCATTGACACCCTTAGGGATGGCGAACGCCTGCAGCGCTGCTAGCATACTAGTAGTAGCCGCTATGTTATATTTCTCTAATAACAATTATCGACTGTTTTTCTAAGCTGTTTAACACAGCTAATCAGAATACTTAAGCGGCTTTTTTGTGGGGCCTTATTTGAGTTCGTTTCCGCATTTGCGGGTCGGAACTGTGCTGTTTTAAGCACTTAACATCTGTGTTAAGTGACTTTGTGGTGCACGCTCGCCTAGTAAAACTTAGGACGGGTTACAAGTTTTGAGGGACAACGCTTGCTCAATGAACATGCTAGTCTTGTGTGTGATTTGGCTCTAAATTGTACTGATATGTGTCAAGGCTGAATAAAAAGTCAGGGAACTGATGTGGTTGAGGTCAAATAGCTTGTGCTTTTGACGTGGGCTGAAGAAGTTGCATCGAAGGAGCTATTCTCGCATACATTTTTGTACTAGATGTGCTGTTGTGTGTTTCAGAATTCTATTCACTTTTTCAAATTCTGTTGAGTCGTGTTTCGGACAACATCAGGCGGAACCGGTCGGACTCCCAGCTGAGACTGGGTTCTCCTCGTAACACAAATTGTCTGCTGTTGTCTTTTTCCTTCTTTTCCAAATTCCTTCCGATTTGGTGTTTCTCTGTGGTATCTCTTCTGCTCGTTCCACGTGACGCAACCTTGTTCGGCATGGCCGCTGTACTCAGTACTCATCTGTAAATGGTTTTGACGAGCCCCTTAGTGTTTCAGAACACTTAAATAAGGATAACGGCATTTTTTGATAGTCCATGTATTGAAGGTCGGACGTAGTGCAGTTGAAAGTGGCGCGCGATCCGGGGGTCAAATATCGGATCGAATCCCGCCCGGACAAACTAAGTTTTCCTTTTCTCCAGTCATTTCATTCATACCAGGCATGCCTATGCTCTGTTCTAGACGAACCTCAGCCTTGTATGTCAGATTTCTGTACTTCACTGAGGCCGTTTCCGACTCCGAGAACGACTGTGACTGGGAGCTTTTTAGGTTCGCTATAGCTAGCGCCCACCATTCGACTCAAGGGGTTCGATTCTATTGCTTGCCTGATGAGGATCACGATACCATACTATCTAACCTTCTATAGGTGTAACTATGTGTAAGGGCAGAATTATGTGAAACGTTACTTTCGGAGTACTACGTTTTCCGGAACTATTGTTGTTGTTATTATTTCTTGTGCCAGACGGCTTGAGAGCTCAAGCTGTCATAGCTCTAGCCGGCGCATGATAAACTCTGTTGATTCACTCTTCAAATCCTCAACAGTGCTATTGACTTACTCTATAGAGTGACGTTTCTTTACTTCATGCTTTGCTTAACTTTTCAAGTTTTTCGCCGCTCATATGCATATAACCGCAGAAATCGCCTAAGCACAAGTGAACTATGTGTAATGAGAGCATTCGAATCCCCCCTCCCACACTCTAATTGCCGCTGTCTAACCAATTTGTGTAATTCATAGGTTGTATCAACTAGTTAAGAGTGCTATAGAGCGGAAAAAACAAACAACGGCAGTCAGACATATTTTTGTTTTCCGCCTATCATTAGTGCCGTCGTTGTCTCTCTATTCCCAGTCTGCGAAGTGTGGTGGGTGTGTGAGAGGCAGACAGGAGGCGGTAACGACCAAGGCGGACTCCTGCTCTCCTTCTCTCCGCCGCCCTCAAAATTACACCACTCGATTTCATAGCCGCTGCCCAATGTCCTCCTCACGTACATCCATCCTTCCATCCACTTTTCTCTCCCCTCCTCCACTGAGCTCATCTAAAAACAACAGAATAACAACAATTTTTTGGAAGCGTCATTGTTTTTTGCCTTTCTTTTCGCGAACTCTTAAGTAGACCTAGTGGAAGGGCAACTTAGACATACTTTTTCATTTCGCTGTAATACAGCCGATGATTAGATGGATTATAAGTGGAAGAAGCTGCCAAAATGTTCAGCCACTGTCCTGCTCCAGCAGACAAAGCTCTCGAGTTTCTCTTTCCGTGGGCCAGATGGCAGAGTTGAGCTTGTGACTCTCTTATGAGATGCGCTGCTTGTAATTACCTATCAGGACTCGAGGGGAGAAATTCTAGCCCCCGGGAAAGTTAGCCGTCCCCTGGTAACACTGAAATCTTAAATTTTCGTCTACATCCATTTGAGTTGTAGATAAAAAGGCATTTTGTAAGGATTTAAAGGAATTTCGTTCTCTAATGTAAATAATGGTGGAAAGAAATGGAAAGAAGAACGCGATCATGAAATCTGCTCTCCTCATATCTACTCGTCTTCCACTCAAATGAATCAAATTGTTCCATGCTCCAGTGTCTTTACAGTACTCGTTAAGTAAGTTCAAAGTAACGAAATTTGTCATTACTGTAATAGGATTGCAATATTACAGTGCATGGCGCAAAAATTAGATGAACGAAAGGGAGACCGGGAAACCACAACGAACTACTTTATGATTTCCATTTCGATCTGATAGCTAATGACCTTTCTACTCCTTAACCTTGCACCTTTTTAGTTTCTGCAGAATTAATTTATCTGTGCTAGTGGTATCAATAAGTAGTTTGCGTTGGGGGTAGAGACGTTATTCCGGCAAGCAGAACAAATGATCCGTCTGACTGCGCTCTTCAGACGTCCTTCAGGTGTCGGCTAACGATTCGTCCTCGGATGTTTTGTCGGAACATTTCCATTGTAAAGCAGTGGACTTCGCATAGCCCAGCAGATTCTCCCCTACATCGGAAGTTCTTACCAGCACATAAGGGAGGACAGCATCACATCATTCGCTAGTGTAATCGGCTTTACGAAACCATCCCTAACCCACTGATATAGGTCGATGAGTTCCCATTCCATTCGGATCGGTAATTTCATCATAGAAACCTTACTGCTGTATATTCTTTCAATTAACAGGAACATTGAGCTACGCTATCCTTATCCTTATGTCGTTTATCCTGCAACACTCTTTTTATTGAAGTACATTTTTACTTTCATGAGCGCTAGCAATATAGAGGGAGGGAGGAAGGGAGAAGGCACTTGAAGGATTCCTTGTTCAGAACTGGGATCACTCTATCAAGTATGGGAGTACTGTAGCTGAGCTTGGTTCACCTGACCAAAAGCTTCTTTGTCCCTTAAGCCAAGGCAAAACTTTCGTGTTCGTTGCGATTAGTTCTGTTCTGCACAGAGTGTGTTTCAAATGCACTCAAGGCCTTGACGCCCTTCTATAACCATGGCTTTTTGTACCCATGTTCGGCCTGTCTTCTTTTAGTATCATCACCATAGCTCCCTCATAGGATCGGACGGTTTCAAATCTGACTTACACTTGACAAACGAAAGGCTGCCAGAACAGCGATGGCGAGAATCTTCACTGTATATGCCCCTCCTCTGTCACCCAGACCCGCTCACCATCACAAAGGGTGACAATAAATAATAATGTGGACCAAGAATCAGAGTGACCGAAGCCAAACATCACGGTAGACCCACGCTATTCACGATCAGGATATCAACCGTTTATAAATCACCGGCCACCTTATCACGACCATCCATCTCATTCATCAGTCATTCCCGTCCCACTGCCCACTTTTGTTTGCTCTTGACCTGTGCGAGGCTCTCCATTTTACCTCAGTCATCCCCTTTTGACTGGTTTAGCTGTCGGTGGTTTCTCTTGTTCATTGGTTTTTCACTTCTTTCATGCTTCTCTTTCAAAGTTTTATTTACCTCATTTCCTGCTTCTGGTTTTTCCTCCTACTTTTTATCCAGTTTCCCTTCATTTTTTATTTATTCCCTCCTTTTATTCTCCTTAGAACTTCAGTAGAATGGTTTTCATTTGCGCAGTCTAGACTACGTCAGTTGATTAGCGGTATCATATTTTTTGTTCTGTGCTGTACAGAAAAAAAAACTTGTGCGGCCTAACTGAAGTTCAGGTAATATGAAACAAGTTTTAAACTGATCTGAGCCTTTCCTATTTATCTATGATGAGTAATTTGGTGCAACATGTGGTGGACGAAGCAAAGAAATTGTTCAGGCGCACATGTGCAGTAAGTGTTCAATATTGTCCCAAAAATAGAACCCATTTGCATAATGCTTGTCGCAGCCCAGTGCTGCTTATCCTTTACGGACTTCAGATTTCCATAGTGCAACTACGGACGTGCTCCTCATGGAGCATCACGTGCCGCCACTCCCAGCCAGTTTCCTAATATAGCTTATACGGCTGATGGTGAATGTGCGAGTGTATCCCAGGGACAGCAGATGTCTCGGGCGAACGCTATCCTCCTGAGACCCCTAGAGAGTTCAGAGTGCAGTGGGAGAATCACACTGACGGGAAATGCATAGTATAGTCCAGTGGGAAGGGGTCCGACAGAGATTATTCATACGAAAACTCCTGTCATACCCCTTTCTGGAATATCGAAGAAGGAAGCACTAGCTCTTACAAGTAGTCTAAAACCAAGGGGGGGGGGGGGGGGTGGGAGGACTCGGTCGCATCAATGCAGTAGAAATGGCACCCAGATTTCAAGATTGCTCAGCGAGCTCCGCAACTCGTCCAGCTGTTCTGCTCGATGAGCCCCTTATGAAAAATGATGCAATTAATCGCTTGAAGAAATATTTCTGATTTTAAGTGAATCACACTGAAGCCATTCGAGTACGCCAGCGGCTTTATTTCGAGCTATTAACAAAGAACAGAAACTAGGATTAGTCTCACGGCTCCATTTCGATCTCATCCAATGAATGGTGAGTGGTCAGCATTGATCATTCCGTTCGGAATACGCCATGATTTCGATTTTCATTGAAATGAACAATCGATTCGTAGTGCTCACAGATGTGAGATGAAGAACGATTTGATTTGGGAACTGTTAGTTGCATTCATCGCCGTCATGTTATTTGATTCTCTTTTCAAGAAACTTTGCAAAAGTTTTCGGACAGTGTAACAGAGCAAAAAAACGTCCTTTTCTAAAAGTGCCACGAAAATTCCTTTCCTTCAGTTTTATTCTAACAAGAGCTGTCCGACGCGAATTCCTCAGGGAAATGTCAGGAATCAACGAACATTAGGATTTTTCTTCGAACGAAAGTAGCATCAAGTCATAAAAACATAAAATTTCTCGGCATCAATCGATTCCTTCAAGATGCACTACGCGTGCAAATTTCACAAAATCAACAAAATTGAATACGTTATCTTAACTAAACAAAACAAGATCAAATGCCTGTCCCTTTCACCTAAGCAATGAAACGCGGGGCCTAATTGATGTGGACGCGGTATTCCTCTCCTTCAAAAGAAGTCATAGATCATATAACTGACCCTGGACTTTGGGGTTAAAGCAGGGCACGTCCTGCCGCTGGGAAAATTTTTGCAAAATACGATCCCCCCCCTTCAGAGGTTTCCCTCTGATACGACCTCCCCTGTCGAATTTCCTCAACCTCCCCAAATTCCTATCTCGTAGGAAGCTGCCTTGCAGAACGAGTTGTTGTGGGGGCATACAGCGCACTCAAAATAGGACAACGAGACAAGTCAGGAACCGGGAAAATTTATCTCAAAGGAAAATAAGATCCCTCTCACCCTCCAGCGACCAAATACGACCTCACCCATCTCGCTGGGGATTCTCAACGCACGACGTGCCCTGGGTTAAAGACTTGTGGGGCCTGAAGCCCACATCCATTTGCTATGCCGTTTTTTAGTCGTACTTATTGAGTGGTCGTATAGCAAAAGGATCGGGGATCAACCCTCAACGCCTTGGTACGCTGTAACCTGAAACTAGAATCTTTCAGATGCACAAGATGGTCTGGTCTCCAATCGCGGAGACTGCACTACATTAAAACTGCTAGTTCTAACTCCCTCCCAATGTAGCCGGCGTCTCGTGATAATACTGTAGTCTCTCCCCGTCGCTTTCTGGGCTCTTTCCGTGCTATTTGGTGCATCGTCTCCTTTTGCGTATTGGAGGTGATCCTGACCATCTTATGGTTGCCTAGTAATCATGGTCAACTGCAGGATTGGGAGCTTTATTGAAATCGGTTCCTCTACTGATACATCAACTAGCCTATCTGGTTTTGAACTCTACAACACACGAGACAGTCAAGGAAGAAGCCTTCAAGGCATCTCAAGCCTTTCCTGATTAATGCTAAGCTTGCATATGAATTTTAGCGTGGAAACACAGACGTAAACATCATTTGCCATCCAAATCCTTGGCGTTTCCATTTACACAAGTACCTCAATGGTTCCAGTTGAAATCGCAGATGTTTTACATCCGGAGGCTTTGAGTGCAGTTTTGATAGAAAACCAATTTCCGAAAGACGGTATGAAGAGAAGGAGGGGATGTCGTCTCTTTGGTCCAAGGTGGGAATCTCGAACCTTCTTGTTAGGACTGATTGGGCCTTCCGTTCTTCCCCTTTGAGTGAACTGGTACCGGACCTGTCTCCAATACTAGGAGAAGTGACTTGTACAATGACAGGCTCTTAGATGTCATTGTATTGGCACTAAAAAGTCTACTACGATTTTAAGAGGAAACAGGATGCGTGACACATCCTTAAACTGTTCTATTAACGCCAAAAGCCTATGGAGCTTTCTGCCCATGGTGGGTAGGAGATGTATTGATCTTCTGCTCCTATAGCAAGTTAGAAGTATAAACTGTCTGTGTATAAGTTCAGTGAAGCTCCAGGGAGCCTGTATGACATTTAGTGGAACCGAAAGGTCAGAGTACAAACAAGCAGTGCAGGTTTGTGGTAATCCTGCGGCAGAACGTCTTCGCGAGCAGTAACATATATATTTCATGAAGGGAGAGAAAGTAGTCATAGAAAGTTCTGTGCAACTTTCGAGTTCCGCATTTGGACTTCCTTTATTGTAGAGCATAGGCAATATATTCAGGGAATCTATGCTCTATTGCTAATGTTCGCTCTACGATGCGATTTTGATGACTGCCAAGTTCAATCATGTATTTTCTTTTCAAGATCTTAAAAATTTGTTGGGATATCCATTTGTAAGCAAAACGCCTACCATGAACTAAAAGCAACTTGAGCCCTTCTATGAACTTTAAAGAAAAAGTCCTTGAAAAAAGGGTCCAAGGTCTTTCACAAAATCAATGGAACATTCGCCATCGGTTGTCTGGATGTTTTTTCCTCACCATATGGGCCAGTTTCTCAGGCAAATCAGACGTTGCTGTGCAAGGCTGTGCAACGATTTTTTTTCAGTATGAGTGTGATGGATATTTGTCTGAATGCTCCGTGCATTCGGCCGCACTGATTTCAGCTCGATTTTGTGATGTAATGAACCTCCATATACTGGCTATGTGGAGGGCGTGGCTGTGTTCTCTACCTGAACATAGCGTAGCGAGCGTGCCTAAACAAGGAATTTTTAATGAGAATTTTCCATCTGAAACAATCGATCCTGTCTGTTGCTGGACAAGGACATTACTGCGACTGCCCCAAAACGAAAAGAGCCCAGAAGAAGCGCAGCCCTGCCAATGAAGAATGTAGCCAGATCCACTTCATGTCCGGGATATGGAGTGTTGTGGTTTGTATTGACCCTGGGTTGAAGCTGAACTATTTGCATAGTTCAAATGAATCATCCGTGGTAGAGAGCAGCTAGACTCCTTATCCCTGAGCCAGAGTAGGCGTGGCATTTGAACATGGCACGGAATTGGTTACTCGTGGAATATTCCAGTCTGGGACAACTGTCATCTTGTTCTGTGTTGGACAGAGACACGACCAATTGTGTCAAGATTAAAGGCACAGTTCGCGACCGCAAATTGCGGGAAACGGAACTCAAATAGGCACAAAAAAGTGCTAAGTATCTGATTAGCGGAGAAAAGCAGCAGAAAAAGCAGTCCGAAATGTTATAGAGAAAGATAACATAGTGGCTACTAGCTAGTAGCTAGCAGCCGGTGAGGGTCGGCATGGGCCTAAGGGGTGTCCATGGGCCTAATTAGTCAGCTTCTAGCGGAGTTCTTGCCGTTTTTCACATTTTGAAAGTAGCGCAGCCTCAAAAATCGCCTTCCGGATCGTCCGACACATTTGAGAGGTCATAGCCTTATTTTATCGCGGAATGTGCCTTTAAAGTACTCACCAGAAGCATGGACTCCTTCAGGTTAAGTTGAAGCATGCAGCCACGCCTACCCGATCTCAGGGATTTCGAGTATATCTGTGCAGAGATCAGATTAGTCCGCGAAAATGACTGATCGGCCAACATCTTGTCTGCTTTTTACCGCTTTTGCAGTACTACATTATAGATAATATTCATTAAAGTTCTAAACCCGCATTTTAAATGTCGTGGTGAACCTCGAAGGTGCTCGCTTTCATTTTTCCCATAGCGTTTTCTCTTTAATCGGACTGTACTGTATGGTTTCGATAACTCTCCTGTGCCAAGGAGACTGGTAGGTGGACAGGCATTTATTGGCGACCTGAAACTGAGCGGGTCGTTATGGTCAAAAGCCTGCTGTAATACCGAAAGAGCTGATCATCACCCATCTTGTTACTTGTTATCAGAAAAGCCGATTTTTCTGGTACTGATAGACATTAGCACGAAATGGCGCCGTTCTGCTTTGGGGTATGAAAAAGACTTCTGAATCTGGTCTGAGAATCTCCGGGCTTTCGAACCCTGAAAACCAAATCGTAGGCAATGATCCCGGTAACACAGCATTGGTTTACTATGCGTTTCTGAAAACAACTTCTCAGGTTTCTCATCCTTCCCTCCAGGTGTTTTTCGTCAGTCCGCGCTAAGTACTGGAACTAATCCACTTCTGATGAGACGCTAAGAGGCATGGCCCACTTTAGCCCGCACTTTGATGCTTCTTCTAATCTCGTTCATCCTTCAGCAAGCTTTTTGTGCTCTAACTTCCCTTATGGCTATGGTATGGTTGTAGTTTACAAATTCAATTTTTAGGAATATTTTTAGTATGCTGACTTGGGTGATTGTTATGGAACGGACATATGCTCGCATACTATGTAAAAAGTCACATCAAGTTAGAAGTTGAAGCGTATGGGAAGCTATGAAAGTGCGAGAAAGAAGACTGCTGTAATCCATATGTTCTGTTTGCCGAGTACTTTAGCAAGACTAGTTGCAGCTCGTCGGAATCGAAAGCAATACGTAGGCGGGCGGTGACAGCGCTGATCATCGCAGCCGCTGTACTCACTTTCCCCTGATCTCACCATTAACTCAGTTCTAGGGAACATCTTGCTTTACTCATCTTATTCGGTACCTTCATGATAACATAGATGAATTGGTAACGCACGAGTACTGGAGTTATGCAACATTGTAGCGATGTATGTTCAGTTTGCATGTACTGGACAATGTTGCCAGCCGATAACACGTCAGTTTACTCGTGTACTGAATGTTCTTTGATGAGTTTTCTTTAGTATCTCTGGAAGCAAATTCATTCCGTCTCCAAGTAGCAGGCACGCTGCAAGGGCACTCCGCAGGAAGATAAACACTGTTATCATGAGTATACAAAAGTCACATGGGCGTTTTGCCACTTAATCAAAAGGGTTTTGTGATCGTGTGGGCGAATTCAACGATTTTTCACTAACCCAAGACTTCTCCCCTGGGGAGTCGGAGTTATGATTCGCTTCTGATCGATTCTTCTGATCAATTTGGACCACCCCTATGAAAATATTTTTGATCTTTGAATCTCGTAGTTCTTGATGGCGGGACTATCGATCGCCATTGCGGGTGGCGCGCACTTCCCCCATCGGCCCACGACACGACAACACACTTCCAGAATAGCCATCTGTCTCGTTCCTATCTTCTTTGAATGCGGAGGAGTCGTGGTGGATCTCTAAGTCAAGGGCATAGCCAAAGCATATGAATCCCGAGGTTGGCGGAAGGGATCAAGAGGTAAACCTGGCCTGATGCTATCATATGATTTATCCTATCATTTCAATTAATTTCACTTTTATCTCGTATCTGTTCCGTCATCGTCCAGTTCTCGTAAGGGAGCTGCAGAACGTGTATTTCATATCGCATTTCTCACTGTGATAGTTGCTCGGTAATCATAAGTGCAAAACCGTGCAAGTCGCCCGACATTCGACCTTTTCGAAAAAAAGTGCCCAATGATTTCTTACCGTGTTCCTACTTTCCAAACTACTTTCCAAACTAGTCTGTATGTCTTCCATTTGCTTCATCTTTCACTTGCTTCTGTCATGATCTTTTTCCAGCCCCCCCCCCTCACTCCCTTCATGACGTCGCAGTTTACTGCGAAACGTGGGACAAAGATGTCACAAACACATCTTTCGGGGGTTTGTAATCGGGTGAAAACCGTGCAATAAAAAGGCTCTAGTGGCAGCGAATGGCCCACGCGGCTGTTGGATGGTGGCATTCGGCCCACTCCTATCACCACATGCTATGAATAAATATATCGCTTATTCGAAACAAATATCATCGTCTTCACGCTGCTGTTTCATCTACGTCAGTACAAATACTTTGTTTCAGTCGAAATGTCCGAGGCCTGGGTTACACTCGCTACTCATGATGGCTATGCTCAAGGAGCGCTGGTTTTAGCGCACTCACTGAAAGCTGTGGCAACCACAAAGAAACTTCATTGCATGCTCACAAATTCGGTATGTGACTCTCTTTGAATGTCTTTTATAATTACTTTTCCTTCCAAATAGTTGCTCTTATTCAAGAAATTCACTTTGCACTGATGTCTCCTGCGCTTTACACTGAGCGGTGGGCCAACGGCAAATCAGCCGAAGAGATCGTTGATCAGCCATTTTATCTTCGGGCGACTGAGAAAACATCAAAGCTGGGAGGCTGGGCCACCTATTTGGTTGGCCTAGGGGATTAGGACTACTGGAAATACCTCAGTAGGATCAGATGAATACTGCGAATTCCCCACCTTTTGAAAGGTGTTAGGAATCTTCTCTTCGCTATTTTCTGCTCTGAAACGGGGGCTTCCCAATGCATCCCCAAGGAGCTCCATGAAATAAAACGAGGAACCGTCTGAACTTTTGTTTTCAGTACGTATTGATCGGCTCTTTTAGGTGTCTCCTAGCCTTCGTGCCGAATTAGCGGCGCAATTCGATGAAGTGTCTTATGTAGATGTCTTGGATAGCAATGATCAGGTAATTATAAAGTACTTTCTTTTTACACTACGTTTGCAGCTATCTTATCACGCAGAAGATACGTTTTTAGCGCAAAGGCGAGATGTTTTTAGCGTGACTTCTGAGTGATAGGATCTTCTGATGGATGCACTTTCCTTCTTCTGCACTCTTTCAATCCCTTCACAGACCCGCTATTAGCAGTGACATTTGTAGGGGCTTCGGAGTATTACTTTCAGAGCATGTCTTGCCGTTGGGGTGAATTTTTGCGAAATACGGTCCCCTACTCCAAAACTGCCTCATTTGGTACGACCTCTCCCCTATCTTACTTACAGTCTTCCTGATTTTCTCAACTTCTTACTTATTTCTGAACTTTATTTTTGTAACTTCCTCCTTTTTCACAGAACTGCTGTCGAGCGGAGTGGACAGGGGGATGTAGCGCGCGTGAAACAGAAAACCTTCAAATCTTTTTGAGTAATAATCGGAAAGTCTTGAGCGCTAAATCTGGTTAGCGGGTCACAGCTGGCGGCCATGATAATCATATCCCAGTTTTGTATTTTTTTTTGAAATTTCCTGAATCATCCACTTCTATACTGGTTGAAATCTTCAGGAAAACCTTGCCCTGATCGAGCGACCTGATCTTGGTTGCACATTCACGAAACTTCACTGCTGGCGATTGACACAATACACGAAGGCTGTATTCTTGGACGCCGATACAATGGTATGTTGGTTTTTTACAAGGAATGATACTGGCCACTCGTCTGTGCTCATCTTGATGTGAAACGCTGAATGCTAAGCAGTCGGAGGACTCGAAAAAGAACCCTTGAATAATTTTTTATAGAAGAGAAGAGAGCACCATAGTCAGTGCATATACCTAGTTAACCTGTATGAGTAATCTCAAGCATAGTCCAGGAACTACTTTTACAACGATCAGGGATCGTCGCCGATGCATGGAGTCCAAGTAATTAGTTAAGCAAATATTGATAAGATACGTTTGTGCGTCCGATGTTCTGCAATTTGCATTGGTTTCGATAGCGTACGTCACACTAGAGTTTTTCCCACAAAATTCAGTCTAAGTGAAGGGATTTTGGGTGCAACATTAAGACCAAGGTAACCAGTTCATGTAGTCTATACCTCGGAGATGAGAGGATATGGCTGAGTATTTCACTTGAAACTGCTTGCGTCCGTTCTGGGACACGTGTAATAATGTCTCTGTCCAGTTCGAGAGCGGACCAGTCAGATCACTTATCACTAACGGAAATATCCCAAGAGCAACGCATCTTATACTATGTCAAAGTGAAAGAAGCTACGCCCCCTCCCGCCTCTGGGATGTGGAGTATAAGGGACCAGCGAAAGCGATGCCGCTTTTTCACAATAAGCAACATGGAGTTGTGTAAAGCCGACTTTTTCAAGGTGGAATATCACTCGTACCTATGCCGTTTTTACACCTATGAGAAGCGTAATTTGATTGTTGATTTTTTTCAGGTCCTACAGAACGCCGATGAACTCTTTGAACGGCCCGAATTCTCAGCTGCAGCCGATATCGGATGGCCAGATTGCTTCAACAGCGGTGTTTTCGTCTACGTGCCTAGCATGGAAACCTACCGTAAGGAATTAGAATGAGTACATTGAAAAAGAACAAGTATGAACTGATGCTTTAGAAGGTGAATCGAAGTTTGCCGCTCTGAATCACACACTTGATGTTAAGTCAAAACCGTACAGAAAGATCAAAGGGGCATTCTGCCCTGATCATATGACTGGAGTCACTTGGGTACATTCCCCCATTCATTTGCTCTTTTTCTCAAAATCTTGAAGAGGAGGAGCATACGAAGGAGGAGAGCGTAATGCTCAAACTGAATCCATCCATACGATCAACGCAGGATAAGACCTTGAACCCCGCAGACGTACGACAATTTTTTTCGTGCAGGAGTAAATGCAGAAGCTGAGGATAGCCCTTGAACAGCTACTTACCTACCAATTCGCGATTTTTTTTCAAATTGTTAGCGAAAAAATGATTAGTTCCACTCCTGGAAATGTGCCACACAGTTCTCTCGAAAATGAAATCTACAAGGGGGCGAGCCCATTCAACGATATCTGATGCTAGGATGTGGTCAAGTAGGGGTGGGTTTTACTGGAAAGATCGTCAGCATGTCTGACATCTTCCAGGCAATAAGGAATCGAGTCGAGGCGGATAGTCACTCTTATGACCTCGCAAGCGAATGCTTTAGAAAATATTTCTTGTTATTGCTCATTGATCTAACGGGCTAGCTCACAACTCAACGGGTTAGGCTGTCAGCAAGCCCCAGCATTCATGTCGAGCTAGCGTTCTGGAGTAAAGACCAGGACCTTACCACCGCCTCAAGGGAGAACGCAATCTTCTCAAACAGTGCTTGTAATTGCAGTTTTCAAGCCCATGTGCAGTTCCCTTTGGATTATATCACTAAGCCCACTTCATACTGGTCATATTTTCAGTTATCTTTGAGCACACTTCAAAATGCATACGTATACTGAATAAAATAATTTGTATGGGCGTAACACCCTCTGAAGAAAGTTTCGGAAACTCTGAGCGATTGATAAACGTTTTCAGGTCGTTTGCTGGCGTTTGCCATCTCGCATGGCTCGTTCGATGGAGGTGACCAGGGCCTTCTGAATGAGTTCTTCGCTGGTTGGCGCGACTGGCCCGCAATCCATCGACTTCCATTCATCTACAACATGACAGCCGGCTCATTTTACTCGTATGCGGCTGCTTTCAAAAGGTAGCATTCATTAGGCAGCGTTCAGTGTCAACGGGGCAGCTCTTTCGGTCGCGAGATTCGAGGATTTACGTTCATGCTTTGAAACTGCATCAATCGCGTGGAACGCACGACCGAAGCGCTGTCGTCGCGAAGTCTGAATGCTGCCTCAGAATCCCACACCCTTGAAAAGGAGACAAAACTCGGTGATCCATTGCAGGTTTGGTGCTTCTACGAAAATTGTGCACTTTATCGGTGCTGACAAACCATGGCATGGAAGTTCAGGAGCCCAAGGTGCTCACCTAGAAATGTGGAGACAAATTCATCAGCAAAGTGTTGCTGCTCATGTAAGGACACATACAACATCCTCGTCATAGGTTTCCTCCATGTTCTTAGGCTAGGTGCCCTAACGTGCATCCTTTTTCCATTTCCCTATGGTCTGCTTTTGTGCGATTGTTTTTTGTTCTCTTTCGTCAGCTTTTGCAAAAATTTCAAATAAATCTGCTCAAAAACGGGCCATCAAATATGATAAGCGAGGAATACGTTCATTGATGGAAAAACGTCAGCTTAGCCAAGTGGTGAAATCGCTAGAACAAATTGTGGTTCACCTTGCTCAACCTCTTTTATCTGACCACTTTTCTTCAAGAACGACCTCGGATATCATTTCAAGGAGTGTCTTGCCCTTGTATGTGCATGTGATTGAGTTGCTGTGGCATTCAGTTTGATTGCTGTGTGTTTTCGCTTCAGAAGGTTGAGTTTCAATGTTCTTGATTGAAGACGTCGTCATCATGTCAGCCAACTTCGTCTGTTCCATCGTCAACGACGTTCTCACCGCCGATGCCGCCGCCATCTATAGAAGCTCAACATCATCATTCAACACCCAACCAGACTTCCTCGTCATCATCGTTTAGCCATACTCATCACTGTAAATCGCTTGATTCTCATCATCATCAGCAGCAGCAACATCACGACGATCATGGAATGACGTCGCATGTGCCTGAACCACAGCCTGAACAGCAATGTTTTCAGCACGTTACGCAGAATTTAGGTAGCAATTTGGTTTCTGATCGTGCGATGTGTGTAGATGTAGTATCGCATGCGTTCGTAGAACAGTCCCTTAGTGACGATGAAGAATCGACAAGCCATTTCACCGATGGCGAGGTGGTGGCGATTATTGTGAGTTTCATTAGTCGAATCCATTTGCAATGTTATTCGCATATCCTCGTGTAAACAAAGCAGCGTGCGGTATGCGCTCAGATTCTGATTGGCCTGAGGTCATGATCTCTGGTCAATCGAAGAACAATCGGCCAATCAGGAATTGTGGGTATGGCCACGTTGTATCAAGTGACCAGTTGCGCTTGAGGACACGTCTCTAGCATTGCAATTGAATTCGGCTGCCAATCTAATACGCATGGGTGATCATTTTCCGGAAGAATCCACTGCTTTTCATGTTGTGCAGGATGAGGGAAGTGGTTGTTGCTGAGTGGGTGGGAGAGCTTATCTATTTCCCTTCTTTGAACGATTTGCACATCCTACTGACATGTAACGCTATTAACGAAGAAGTAAAGAAGCAGGAATCATTACAGTAGTAGTAATAATCACTGCATTACAAAATTTTTTCAACCCCGCTTTGAAAGCAGTGGGCACGGTGTCTGGGGGGGGGGGGGCATACACTGCCAACGTTATTGGTGAAAGGCAGCGAGAGGGAGTTCAGCCACCCTCCATTCGGCCGTTCCACCAATGACGTTAACAGCAACCGCCCGCCCTCAGCCAGCGAACTCACTGCCTTTAGTGGAATATTTAATTTATTTACGAAAGGTATTATAGGGAGGAAGGTGAAGTTGTTGGGCTATTGTAATTAAGTGGATCTCTTTTCACCGTTTTATCCCTGAATTGAAAATATAGCATTGAGTTGGGGTGAGGGTAGTTCAAGGTTGCCACATGGCGAGTTACTACTCCGCTTCCTGCCTGTCTTGCCTTACCAAGTCTTTTTGAACCTATGGAACCTTGGGTATAACATTCTTGTTCGCTGTGGAGGCTGAGGCGGTCCAAGGAGCTGGGTTTGGAACGCTGCCAGCCTGTTCTCACCAATTAAGGAAGCTGGCAGGAGATCACATTGTGCTGAATAGGCTGGCGCTGTGCCAATCCCAGCCACTCGTAGGGTCCTGTTCTGAGTTTTCAGCAAAGAAAAACCAGGAATGTAGATAATTGTTATCGTTTCAATTAGTTGAGCACTCTCCCGTGTCGATGGTATTGGATTCTGCTGGAGGGTTATCACATTGAATGCATGATATTAATGATATATCCTTTGGAAACGTGTGACTTAACTGATTTGTAGCTTTTTTGTACTAACTCTCTAATTACAGAGTGAGGGATGCTCAGGCCAAGGTGACTGTGCTCAACAAAAGGTGGGTGTCACAGAAGTCGCAACAGAAAGTAAAAATGCGCCTCATTATCAGGGTTAACACAAAGCCATCAATTCCATAAGGTCATATAATCCTGACCTTCTAAAACTGGCTGAGGTGGTGTGTAGGCGGCTGCGAATATACATCCTTGCAGGTCGGAACAAAGGCAATGATCTATTTTCCAGTAAGGCGCCCGCGGCCTATCAACTCAGCGCAGTGCCCATCAGAGTCACCTTTCGAGGTTGCCCGGTGGGCGGAACTAGTACACGGCGTCATTGGCTCGCACCTCCTCTTCCCGCCTTCTTCACCGCCATAGAAGGCGGAAAGAAGGTGAGCGTGCCGGTGACGTTATTATTTGGACCCGCCCACCCGACAATCTTAAACGGTGTTGTGAATAATTGTGTTCACACATAGCCGGATGGAACGGGTTCTCAGTCACCGCGAAAACCTGGTTTTATGAAAGCAGTATAGTTATCCCGAGTCGTACTATTCCTGGCTAGTACTTCAGATACTGAAGATAGACTGTTTTCCAGACATCTGGGTGCGTTCCATGTTGGTTTTCTTTTTTTAATAACATCTATGCGAGCATGTTTCATATCAACCCTTAATAACTTTCGATTAGCCCTATTCCTAGATAGTTGGCTTTCATAGAGCTTTTATCTGAAAATGGAAAATGTGAACATACTGTTTTTTTTTTGGTTGCAATCCAGCTGTCGTATTTCGTCAGAATACAAATACATGAAAAATCCAGAGAATATTTTTTCTGGGAAACTGCAGAGCTCGTTATTTTACAGACTCCATCACCGAGTGAAGAAGAAAGACTCCGTGCTTGGGAGTCCGGTCATCCGGATTTCATGGGCCGTGACGCGTTCGCCAATATTCAAGCGGCGCTCGATCGTGCTCTTCAGGAGTGATCGATCAAACGATTGATCGATCTTCGCATCGATCCATATTGATGCACATGTTGACGTTTTATATGGCCTTTCTGAATTGACTTCTCCATCGTCGTAACAAGAGTAACCCTCTCTGTTCCTCTTTTCCTTTATCTCTCTATTCTAGTAAGATTACTCGTTCATTTTTATATTCGTTGAATCAATATCGACCGATCAGATCAGATCTACAACACTGGTGGAGAGTAGAACTCATACGAACATCTTACTCTATGCAATTTCCTCATACCGTAACTTTCAATCATCCTGGTGCCTGTAGGAGATCACTCATTTTATTTTGCCGTTCTCCAACCCTGCTCGCCTTCATCATCCCCTCAATCTCGCCTCACCCACCTATTCTCGCTCTCTCCTTAGCGATTTCGTTCGGGCGATATCGCCATTGCTCAAGTGAATCTTTCAATACGCTACTATAGTTCATCTAGTCGTGTTGACTTTTAATTACTGTAAGACGAGTGGTTACACTTATTTAAAGTTTATTTTGTTATAGCTACTGGTTAAAATTTTATTCATTTGTGTTTGTATGTGTTCATATTGAGGCATATTCATGCTTGGAATGGATGTTTTCTTTCAAGAAATATTCCACAGGGTCGTGCTAGAAATGGGTGGTAGAAAGCCGTCCCTCCTTCCATGTCCCTGGCGCTTTAAAGGCAGTTGGCACGATAAATCGCTATACAGGTGTAGGATTTGTACAACTGGCTTAACAGAATTCCGTGACCTCGGACAGGCGCTGCGTGAAGCCTTTCCAAGGAGGGTACCTCTATAACGCCCTATTGAGCAACAACTTTACGTCCCAAACGCCTTCCTTGCCCGCCCGCCCACAAACGGACGACCGTTTCTGACGCTCGTATTCATTCATTTGCTGAGCAAATTATGAAGCAAAGGGATTGGTATGAAGCGGCGGTGATGCTGCATGCATATATGGGTACAAATATGCAGCCGTATCTTCGGTAGCGGTGATTGGCAAGATGCGTACGGGAAACTCGTCCGAAATCGATTTACAAGTCACTGAGAACGGAGGCTTTTTCTTCGCCGGATTTTGACCGTTTCACTCCGTTCTTTCGCCATTTCCCCACTATACAGCGCCCTACTAGCATTTTAGGCTAAGTAGGGTACGCTAGATAAGAGAGGTAACGCTGTTCGCGAAGCTTCTCCATCACCTTTCTGGCAATGATGATGACAATCGTGTGAACCTTCTTCTTGTTCCTTTTTTTCCGCTTGATCGCGGGGACCACTGTTCTTGTGGCACGTCGCCACCCTTTCCTGTTCAGGGCATTACCTGCCGGAACTCGATTTCAGCTGGGACCTTCTCACCCTTCTTCTTTTCTTTGGGGCTCTTCGTGGTCGCGTGTGCCGTGCCAAAGCCAGTTTACTTCGTGGTGTTCAGGCCTTCTCAAAAATGCTTCAGGTCTTCTCAACATATGATGTATATGGTCGCAGTCAGTCAGTATGGTGTTAAAGGACGTGAAATGTCTCACTCCGGCCGCGTTTACCAGTACTAGTCGGTTCTTGAAGACAGCCCCCGCGCTCAAGTAGTACATGGTCGTCCTTCCTTGTGCAAGTAGTACAGCCCCCAAGCTAGAGACTGTCCCACTCTCGCAACTCCACAGCGAGCGAGGAGCGAGCTACAGCCGCTGAAAGTTCTAGTTCTAACGCCCGCTCAGTTGGACCGCCTTACTTGCTAGATGCCCTCCGACGGAGGGCCGCTCAGTTGTTCTTTGTTGGGGCGGCGGGCATTAATCGGAATCGCATACCCTTTTCGCTGACCACACTCGTGCTCACAAACTATTACTGTTTTCGGCGAGAAGAAATTTAACCACGCGTAGCTCGCCAGGCTCTGACGTGGCACCCTCCGCATTGGTACGGTGTTGGAACAGTCCAAACCGTTCACCCCCACGCCACGTTGAGGCTGCGGATAGGATTTGTGGGGTTTTCAGCAATACAATAACAAATTTGCACTGTTCACCCGCGACTGTGCTACCATTAGTTATCGGTCCAGATGGAAAAGAAGCATTGGCAGAAAACTGAGTACTCCCGTGAGTAGGCTCATTCCGTCTCCCTGGACATCATACCGTCAGCACCGATACCACCTGTAATTCTTGCGACTGCGCGAACCGCTGAGGCTAGACACGTCCGGACCCACTAGTTGATCCCTTTGAGCCGTGAAACATGGCGACGCACTCAGTAGTGACGGAAACTCGGAGCAGGACTAAAATTGCATTTTCTAAACTACTGTCGGATAGTTTCCGTCTCGTCCCTCAGTGGAAAAAAAAACTAGGAAATATCTGTAGTATACTTGTTGACTGATTCAAAGACCAGTAGATGCACTGGAGATACTTAGTTGCTTTGCTTGTCCCAAGCTTTATTTCAGCACTGTATATGAAGGAATTCTAAATGAAGGCAACTTCAAAGGCAGGTCCCTTTGAAAGGAGGTGGGGGAGGGTGTGGTATTTGAGGGGTCCCTCTTGCGGGCATTACCTTCATCATAATGAGATTATTGCACTTTAAATTCGTTCACTCACGCCTTCCCGCCTTAGCAAAGGCTCAGTCTCCATAACGGTACCTCTGGTTCTGCTTCAAGATTCTTTCATAGCCCTCAAGGAAACTTGTGCACAAATCCGTTTACATTTTCCTGAAGACTCCCGTGTCACGATACGGTGACCTGTTCTTTCTTCCCTCCAAACTCGTAGTCACTAGAGGAGTCTCCGCTAGAGAGCTATATTTCTGAGCTATATTTTTGCTTTCTCCTTACACAGCTCATTCGTTTCCAACAGGAAACTTGTGCCTATTATGCGGAAAAGGACATGTCCACAATCGTTGAGAATTCCCCGAATGGGTTGTGTACTGAGTAACAGTTATGTTAGGCAGGAGAGGTAGTGTTTTCAGTAGCTGAGCAGTTCTACTGTCTACATCTGACTGTTTGGATAGTAGATCGGACGAGGTATGTTGAGGAAGGAGTGGGTGGAGTCGCATTCTGGAGAACTCCTCATCAGAAATATGTGTCCCGAGCCTAATCTCTACATGGCCAGAGTCCATGGCCGGACGGCTCATTTTCTCCCATCGGCACAGTTTACTTCCATGGTGACCGTTACTGTGCCGCGTTCCTTTATTGTCTTATTGTCAAAGGTAATGGAGAAGTTAATCTTCCTGAACACGAATCCGCGTTGGTGGGGAGACCAACCTCCAGGGAGGCGAGATTTTGTCAATGTTAGTTCAGGAATGCAAGATACTATTCGCCGCTGTTGGTGTAGAAAAAACAGGCAGTCATCCGAGGGAAACCGTTAGGTTAGCGGCTATGGGTGACTGCGAACTGTCCAACCCTTCCTACGCCGAGACTGAGCAGCAGTGCGTTTCTCTCCCATAATTAGCCGTAATTCACCAGACGAGACATCTACGGCAAAGGCAATTCTGGAGCACATGGCGCTCAACTAGTATTACAAACCATCGAAAGTTTTCTTGAAGGCAGTTGGCACGATAATATGGTACTTGGCCTGAAATGTCAACAGGGCGCTATATAGTGGGGAAAATGGCGAAAGAACGGAGTGAAACGGTCAAAATCCTGCAAAAAAACCATCGTTTTCAGTGACTTAGAAATCATTTCGGACGAGTTTCCCGCAGGCATCTTGCCAATAAAGTGCCCGCTTCATACCATTCCGTTCGCTTCATAATTTGCTTAGCAAATGAATCAATGCAAGCGTCAGGAACGGTCGTCCATTTGTGGGCGGGCGGGCGTGGAGAGCGTTTCGGTATGTTATAGCTAGATAGGGCCCTTATAAGGGTGCTTTCTTGGAAAGGGCCTGCGCAGCGCCTGCTCAGGGGCGCGGAATTCCGTCCTGCCAGGCGTATTAATCCTACTCGTCTTTAGGGATTTATCGTGCCAACTGCCTTAAGGTGTTGACGATAAGTGAACGATAAGGTACATATTCCACAAGGAATTGCAGAGGTCGCTTCGTGGAAGGGGCACAATTTGTGGAGCCTCATTCAACTTCTTTCCGACACTTGGCGACCTTCAAGTAAAACCCCATGAGGTAGTGCAATATTTGCGTACCACACTTTGGCTCTGTCAGAATTGCTTCTACCACTTTGAACCAGTCGAATTCTCTCATTGGATTTTGATTAGAAGTCAATATAGTCTTTGAGTGATTGTGTAATATAATTTCATGAACAATATATAATTATCCAAATATTTTTGTGATGTAGCCGTCTTATGTTTTAGTCTCCAATGGGGGAGGGGCATATTCGGTCAGTCGCTGGTGGGGAGGGAGCAGTGTTGGGTTTGGGAAGAAATTTCGACTGTTGATTTATCCTGTTTCAGGCGCACTGCACTGGTGGTGCTTCAGAAGTACTCTTCTTGATAGCTGATCGGAAGTTTCTCCCTTATCCTCCCCATTCTACGCCAAAATCTCGGGGTAGAGTGGAGGGATTAATGGAAGGTAGGCAGAGTTGTGTGCGTGAGTGGGGGGGAGAGGCGGTAGTGTCGGGGGAAGGAATTCCAGTCAGGGTCATAATTCGGAAAATTCGTGACAGGATATATGTACCTTGATATTAGATATCACTTGGATGTTCCTACGAAATTACTACCTTTTGTTCGGGGGTGAGCGGACCAATTCCGTTGGTCATTCAAACAAAGCCTGTAATACTAGGGGCAGCGCACAGTGACCGATATTCGAGTATTCGACGAATTACTCGCTTACGAATAACGAACGCATCTGGGATCTCCCAGTTCAGCGTAGACCCTCGACATATGGCCCACCATTCTTACACCATCTGCCGATGGTGCACTATCTCGTCGACCTTTCTGCCCACCGCTAACCTACGCCAAATGGGTCTATCGGTTTTTGAATCGCTCCTCTGGGCGGGAATTCTCACCTCCGCTCCATTGCCGTTAAACCATCATTTTGGCTTCACTCGACAGATTATCCTGAGCAATTAATTCAAACGTGCGACCAGTTTTCATAGACCGTCCGGCCACTGTCGCTGATTCTGCCCACACGCTTCCGGAGTTGCAACTCCGCATTGCTAGCCGTTTTTAAGCCACTTCTCGCAGATCTTCTCCCAAATTTCTGACAAATTCAAATATCCATGTCCAATGCATTCATCAGATGTGTTAACGATGCTTGTGATTGTCGCTGTGCTTGTGTTGGGACCATAATAAGTGGATAGGGACCAGTGATGCCGCCAGAACATCTGTCAATCACCGCGACCACGCCACGCGTAATCGTCGCCATTCATTTCAGTCGGTCCAAATCGGCGATAGCTGTCTTTCCGGTTCGTCATCATTTTTTGAATCGTTCTCTGATGAATGAATCCGATAGTATCGTTTTACTCTCAAGTTACTTACTCGTATTCCTCCTGTTATCCGATCCATTAAGTCAGCTTATGCACTCGTTGCTCCTCGATGCCGATATCATGCTGTGACAAAATGCCCGTGCCCACCATGCCCACCATGTGTACACCATGTGTATGTTGTAATATTTGTTTACTACCATCGTATTGTTCAACCTTTTTTAACAGAGTACTTTACTGGACTTGATAACAAGTACGTGAGCAATTTGGTAATGACGGACAGCTCAGCTTGAGTAAATATTTAAAGTGTTCTGTGACGCACACTTACTGAACATCATGAACGCCTTGTTCAAGTACTTGTAATGACAGTAAGTGCTGGTAAACTGCGAACCAATATTACCTTATACACAAGTTGGAGCACACTATTGTGATCATGGTGAACATGGCGGACATAAAAATAGTGGGCAGTGCGGATAACCTTTATTCCTACCTATATACCCATATAAATGAATAAAGGGATGACTAATTCTGTTTGATTTTTATCATTTCTTTTGGCATCTTTTTAGAGTTTATTTATTATTTACCAATAAGTCCAATATTATATTAGTCAACCAGCAGGATGTGTTCATGGAGATATGCATTTCTGTCTGAGTCAGGTGGAATTAGGTCCATTCAGGGTGAGAGGACCAGGACTATGACGGCCTGGAGGAGTTTTTTCCTCAGTGTGGTCCCTCTCTCTTACGTCTCTAAAGTGCCTCTTCTGAGAACCCGTACATGACCCTCCATCGAGGTGTGTTCGCGGCAGGCTCGACCTTTGTGGATGAGCCAATTTCTCTGTGCAAAAGGGCCTCCCCATTGCGGGATTCCCAGTTTTGCTCATTGCCCTCTAAATGTCCCCTTTCCTCCCTTCCACTCCAAGGGGAGTTGGCCCTACGGACACCCGATTATTTGTCTGCTTGAACCGTTTCAAGTGGATCCAAATAATAATCAAGTGGACGTCGTTTTAAAACGCCTTCCATGATCGGGCGAATTCGTACCTGCTAACCCCCCACTCTTTAGGGAACAACGTTATTTCCGATTTCCGACTACTAGACAGCGAACAATTTTTGGCAGCGTGAAGTTCCGTTTCATGAGAAACGGCACAAAAACTGTACAAACGTTCCGGTACAACTTCAGGGCCCAAAACCCAACAAAAAAGGCTAGAGTGCGCTTTGTGAAGCGAACTCTACCACTTCTCTCGGGTTCCGGATCCTGATGTTCATACTCCAGAATTGCTCATGGGTTTGTCGAGTCTGACGACTTATTTGTTCAGTCGTAAAGGGTCCGTTTCAGTCTATTCTTAGGGAAAATACAGGTTTGTCAGGGTGGTGGGTATCAAGGACAAGGTGTTAGTGAGCAAGTTCAAACTGTTATCTGGATTGCGAACTTGCTGGCGATGCGAGGATCTTTCTTTCCATTCATTATTTAGAGGGCTTTTAGAGGGATCGAACAAGCAAAAAAAAGTATAGAGAAATAAGAAGAAATCTAAAAGAAAGAAAATCAATCATTGATTTTTCAGTGATCTCCAATTTAATGAAGCCAATCGCGCGCCTTCAGCAGATTTCCTCGAATGTTCTTCTGATGTTTTCATCGAAGAGGTTTTCTTACGCATATTGAATGAAATCCGATAGCACATTTGAAAGTGTGTTTCTTGTATCCAAGTTTTCCGCTATCTTGATTAAGAAGTTAAATTTTTTGAATTGATTAATGCACTACGACGATATGGTTGAAAACACTCGTAATTGATTGATTGATTTGGAAATCGTGCAGCCATTCTTCATAGAGTTGCCAAGTCCATTAGCAGTCAGGATCTCAGTCCACGAATTTCTCATTTCTTCCAAACTTCTAATGTCTGAATATTCAAGTAGTAGAATTTTAGAACAACGAATTCAAAAAAAAATTTGATAAGTAGTCATTAAAATGATTCCGCTGAGGTCTATTTGTTTTGTTCAAGTTTCGCCACATGAAATACTCGTTGTTATCGTACTAGAAATCGAACTTTTTTTTTCCAATTCGATCGTCATATACTATTGTTCATTCATTTGTTTATTTTATTATTATGATTGTTCTTAGTATTACTATTATTATTATGGATGTTATTGTTAGTATTAGTATTATTACTATTACTTTGTTGTTGCTATTATTATTATTATTATTATTATTATTATTATTATTATTATTATTATTATTATTATTATTATTACTTGTTATGCAATACCATATCCCGAGATAGGGAGGGCGTGACCGCGCTCTGCATTAGGAGATGGCGTAAAAAATGAAGATATTTTTATTCCAGTGCAATCCTCTCTTGGGTCGGACAAATACAAGACTACCATTGCCTCAAAACGTAAAGTTCCGTTCAAATCACGGTCGCCGCCACGTTATAAATAAGTACGCAGTCACTCTCCCCATCCTCAGGATATAGATCTACCAGTCGGATCGGCTCGGCTTCATCTGCCGATCCTCTTGCCGGGTGTGAAGTGGGTCCCGGTGAGAAGTTTTCCATGAGAGGGAGGGCCAGTCGGCCGAATGGTCGAAAAAAATTGTTTTGAGAATTACCGCACTTTACCGTTTCACTGCTTGTATATACCCCCCCTAGAAGACAGTCGTGAAAATTTTCTATACCGCTCCCGTTACTGATGAAGAAGCGCAGAATAAACGGCACCAACCATTTGGTATAACTTGGTCCTCACGGTTATTCCCTAACTAATTTCATTTGCCCAACCATTGCTCAGTTTCACTTACTCCCCATTTCCTGGAGTTTTTCGGATATGTTTTGAGGGTTTTTGTCCCCGGCACCGTTCACTTCGGCGAACGCCCTGCCCATCGCGGGTGTGCTTCATTCATTCCGTCCGCCAACTGTTTGCCTATCGTTTCCCACAATTTCCGCTCTCCGGGATCTTCTGGAACCGAACTACGAATTTTTGAAAGTTTTGTAGCGGCGGGCGAGGACTCGCCGCCCATCTATAGCACGCCTCGCCCATCATGGGTGTGACTCCCTCATTTCATCCGCCAACTGACTGCTTATCGTTTCCCACAATTTCCGCTCTCCGGGATCTTCTAGAACCGAACTACGAATTTTTGAAAGTTTTGTAGCGAGCACCGCCCACCTATAGCACGCCCCGCCCATCACGGGTGTGACTCTAACTCATTCGTTACGTCCGCTCTACTGATTGCCTATTCTTATCCCACATATTTCCGCTCTCCGGGATCTTCTAGAACCGAACTACGAATTTTTGAACTATGTAACTCACAACTGTGCGCATGCCCCGCCCACAGTGGGCGGAGCTTAGCTCAGTTCATGTGTGTTCCGTACATCTTGACCCATGCCCTACCCAACCCACCCTTGACCCGCCGCCCTCCAACTGGCGTCTCTTCAGGTGATTCGATTTCCGGAGCAGACAGAAAACAGACAGACGTTGCCGTTTATATATAGTAGTCGAATTTTTATGTTCTCTTCACTCTTTCGCAATGAAACTTGACAACAGTACCTATTCATATTCCGTTTGTGCGAGGGGTCATTATCCTTCTGTGTAACGGTAAGTACCCTGTCACTCGAGACGTTTCGTGGTTTGTCGTTCAGCGTTTAACTGCTCTCTTACCTGTTTACCGTCTAAGAATGTGAGCACGGAAATGATCCATGGATTATGGCTTTCTATGGAGGTTTTCGCCGGTTCGGGTCATAACCGTGTCCCATCACATGCACACAACGTTACGCAACCCGGCGCGTTGCGTTTACGTTGCTTGTTATGTTGGTCGCTAAGCCTTTGATCAGTACGTACGTGTGCAGGTCGTCCACATCTCTGACGAGGTCGTCATTTAGTCTCAGTCATCGCCCACAAGTCCGTTGATGCGCTTACGATCACGTTATTTATGTAAGTGACGGGAATGCGCATCCCGCTGCGCTCTTGTGCCCTGTTCCAATTGAGCCAATCAAGGTTGACGTTCTAAGCTTATTTATCAGCGATCCTTGCCAGATTGGTTTGAAATTTTTACCGAGCAGCTGGGTGACCGTTTCTTCAGTACAGTGCCTTCATAATATAGGACTCTTGCCCAAGTACGGCCCTGTAAAGCTTGTCAGGAAATGGATAAGCCAGTGGGGCCGACAAGGAATCAAAGCTACGCACGCCTTTCTGGACGACCTTCGCTCTTTTGCCATCTCAACTATTGAATGGTTCCGAGAAGTTTCTCAGGCGTTTTTGTTTCTATTCAAACGTCATAACTTCTTAATAGCTCATCGGTTTAATCGTAAATATGGCACCGATCGTATCGCACACTTTGCCAATGTGAAACTTTGATAAATCCCATCAAAGAAAAAAACTGGGTGGTAGAGAATCCACGAAGTCCATGTAGGCCTTTTTGCCTGGTCCTGATTGATGAAGTATTTTCCAGCAAGGGAGTTCTGAAAATGTTTGAAAAGGTGATAGTCGGTTGGCGAAAGGTCTGGAGAATATGGCGGGTGAGGTAGAACTTCACATTTATAGGTAGACTTGTGAAAGTGTATGGGTGGGCGTTGTCATGCAGAAGAATCGGACCCTTTCTGTTGACAAATGCTGGCTGCAGCTGACGCAATTTTCGGTAAATCGTCGTCGATTTCTTCACAGTAGGACTCTGCTGTGATGGTTTGGCCTGGTGACAAAAAGTTATAGTGGATCACACCAGCCGATGACCACCACACTGTGACCATAACCTTTTTTGGTGAAGATTCGGCTTTGGAAATTGCCTCGGTGGTTCGTCGGCCGTCCAAATACTGTCCGTAACGTCTCCTGTTATCATACATGATCCACTTTTCATCACAGGTGACAATTCGGTCCAAAAACGGGTCGTTTCTGTTGCGCAAAAGCAGTGAAGAGGAAACCTCGAGACGTGCCAATTTCTGCCGGTCACTCACTTGTGGGGCACCCACTTGTCGAGTTTTTTCACCTTCCCAATGCGTTTCAGACCATCTGCAACAGTGGATTTGCCAAGGCCTAGCTTCTTCTGCTATCTCTCGAACTGTTTGGGATGGGTCAGCCTCCAAACGCCTTCAAATCCTCGTCAGGTATTGCTTTAGGTCGACCGCTATGAGGTTCATCTTCAAGGCTGAAATCTCCAGAACGAAATTTGTCGAACCATTGCCGCACAGTGCTTTCTCTAGCACTATTGGGCCCCCACACCTGGTTAATTTGTTGAGCTGTTTCGATTGCGGATTGCCCCAATTTATAGTCGAAGAAAAATATCGTCCGAAGTTGCTCTTTTGACATGCTTCAAAAAGTCTTGGGAAAAGGGGGTTTATCAAGCATGGTGAAACGGCAATTATACCATCAGATAGCGCAAAGAATTCTCTTCAGGATGTACTACTGAGACGCAAGGGAGAATGAGTTTTTAATCAGCAATGAATGTACAAAAAATAGTAACACAAAACGCTGAGAACTTTCCGGACAACCTAATACTTCAGCAACATTACTGCGTGTTTTTTCTAAAAATTCATAAAATCGATTGCTACGTATCTAGCTTCGCAATTAGATCCACAGATGCCAAGGTGCCCACATTTCCTCACACGATCTGCTGGAGATCCGTGTAATTCTACGCGTTATTACGACCATACCCTACGGCTTTAACACTAGTCACTTTAATGGATGCTTAATAATGTGAATTATGCCCCGAATCTAGCTGATAATCGGTGTATTAGATTTCCACGTCATTCATACCATGGATTCACTGGTTTGCATAGATTATTTGAAACTGTGATCTTCGAGTTTATAGAAAATCCTATTTCAATTGATTTTTCATATGGTCTTCACTGAGTTGTTCTGCAGTTATTCTCCAATTGCTTTGCCACCTCTACTCTCCACTTTAAAGTACCGAATATTCGCCCAAAAATTCTTTTTACTAATTTTTTTTTACATTTCTTGTTTTCCTTTGGATCTTGTTATCTGTGGGCAACAGATGAACATGAATTCAAAAAACTGAACATTCGATCGTGTTGTACATTTAAATGTTCAATTGAGTATACGTTTCTTGAACAAGTTTCTTCGAGTAATTCACCCAGTAGGGACCCACGGTGAACCGTCACCACCGATTATTCAAATTGGACGGGTTTTCGAATAGCCGTGACTGGTAATTGTCATTTGATGAATACTTAATTGCTACTCGGAGGACGGTTTTAGAAATCTATCTTAAGTTGATAGCAATGATAGAATCAATATCTTCTTCTACATTCTCTTCTCAATGGCATGAACTTCGGGACATCAACTATTGTTCGCTCCTACACCTCTTTCTTTCTCTTCTGATTTCTTCTTCTTCTTCTTCTTCTTCTTCTTCTTCTTCTCTCAATGTCTTTTTGTCTTTTTTTTTCTCACAAGGAGACCAATGTAAGATTTTAAGAAGGAAGCAGGAGGCTTCCATTTCACCGAGGCTTCGATTGTTTATTTTCGGAATTTCGAAATATTCGGTCTCCCTTTGAGACAATTGTATTCGATATTTTCCCCCTATTCAAGCGTTGCGCTTCTCCATTAGAAGTTATCCAGTAATCTGATTATATATGGCACTCATTGTTGCTCTCGGCACCACTATATGCCTTCATATCTGAATAGAGAACAGTTCTTTTATTTCTAGTTTCTACTAAAAGGTGTTCTTTTCATCCACATTGGGGACATCTTTGGTCTCTATAGAGAGATCACATGTACTGGGTTGGCACATAAGTAATGGCGTTTTTTTCAATTGAAAATTTTGTTTCAAAAGTGAAATGTTTTGCAGGCAATCGTCATCATCTGATAGAAACTTTACGTAGATAAGAATAGTCAAACAGCTCCGAGGTTGAAGAATAATTTTGCTGTGGTTTCATCGTTTGAAGTGAAGTCGTCGGCGAAAATTCAGCACCTTCGACAACTGCCTCTATTTACGTCTACTCGAAGTGCTAAAATCGCTTAAGCTGCTCCATACATTTGGAAAAGGTTGAGGTAGAAGTTTCAGCAAGGGAATCTCAATAGGACGCTTTAGAACTAATTTCAAGAATTTCAAAGTTGGCAACCTTCACCTCGCCGATATTGGGCAGGCTCACGTCTGTTCCACCTGAAATTTTATGCTAAAAGTTGAATGCTGCACTGATATGTTTTGCATATTCTGATAGCAAATTTCGTGCTCTATAACACTGCAATGGAAATCTGTTCTCCAGAGCTGTTTACTTTCTGTTAATTTCAGGTTATCATTACGGAACGTGAGGTCGATGAGAATTAGCGTTCCCGACTTCCTCTCCCTACCGCTGTCCACGGAAGCTTCAAAGCTCCTAGAGCAGCTCAATAGAATCGCCATGGTTTGAGTAAGGCATAGAGTAACAGATTAGTATTAGGACGGCTCACAATTGATTCTGGAAAAAAGCACAACCGACAACGTTGACCTTGCAGACATCCGGTCGACCCATACCTCACGATTTTTTTTTCCTTAGTAAATTTCAAACACAGTATTTACAACACTATAAAAAATATAGATATTTACAATAAACTAGTCAATGATATATTCCCCATTGTTTCTTACAACCTCCTCCCACCGATCAGCCAGCTGTTCAATGCCTTCTCGGTAAAAATCCATACATTCCATATTACCAACCTGAAAAACAAGGAAATCAAACGGATTTTCAAAATAACTGCACCGCAGTGTTATAGAGCACGAAATTTGCTATCAGAGCATACAAAACACATTAGCGAAACATTCAACTATTAGCATAAAATTCGTGGAAATCGGGAACGCTAATTCTCATCGACCTCACGTTCCGTAATGATAACCTGAAATTAACAGAAAGTAAACAGCTCTGGAAGAACAGATTTCCATCGCAATCATGCAAAACATATCAGCAAAACATTCAACTATTAGCATAAAATTTCAGGTGGAACAGACGTGAGCCTGCCCAATATCGGCGAGGTGAAGGTTGCCAACTTTGAAATTCTTGAAATTAGTTCCAAAGCGTCCTATTGAGATTCCCTTGACTTCTAGCTCAACCTTTTCCAAATGTATGGAGCAGCTTAAGCGATTTTAGCACTTCGAGTAGACGTAAATAGAGGCAGTTGTCGAAGGTGCTAATTTTCGCCGACTTCACTTTCAACTTCAACGACTAAAAAATTCACAAAAATTATTCCCTCAACCGAAGCTGTTTTGATATTCTTATACTACGAGAAGTTTCCTATCAGATATCAAGCTTGCTTGCAAAACATTTCACTTTTGGAACAAAATTTTCAATTGAAAAAACGCCATTACTTATGTGCCAACCCAATATTTGGCCTGAAAGAGGTTTTTTGTGAATTTTTTTGCTGGATTTTTGTTGATTTTTACCGACGTTCTATAACGGTCCTGCAGTTGCCGCAGTTTTACTGCTTACGAAACTTTCTTGGATTTTCGTTAGACTTCGTTTTCTCTCTCTCCTTTTTTGGAGGCTTTCAATGGAACTTTTCCGGACTTTTTCATATGTTAAGACAAATATCCCTTGAAATTTTGTGAAATTCTACTTCCATAGATAATTACTCTGATTCAATGTTTTTAGAAATGCTATGTTCTTCAAATCTATCAATTCATCTTCCAACATTATTATATCCCCTTGATCTGCACTTATTGCATTATGCGATTCTTCAGTTCCTAGTTACCCTCGCGATTTTTAAATTTTTCCATACCTGCAGTGAAAAAATGAATGGTTAGCATCCTCATGAAAACAAAGTGCGTTCGGGCGTGTCCAGTGGCTACATTTGCTGCGAGTACATGAGTTTACAAATTGTTGTCATTCGTATACGAATGTCACTTCGTGTTACTAGTAACCACGAAGAGGAGTCATTATTCACACGTTGCGGAAACCTGATACAGGTGGTGTAACATACATTTTTCTCTCCGAGCTGTTTCGTTTGGTATATATGGCAACTATTTCGAGCTCTAGAGCTATAAAAACACGTTTTCGAACAAAGAACACACTCATATTTCACACGAAAAAAGAATAAAAAATCGATAAAAATGTTGTTGAGCGATATGAAAAGATGAAATGATGCGGAGATCTTCGAAGGGCGGCGGTCCGCCATGTGTTAATATTTGTTACAAAATGAATTCATTTATACGCTTGAGAAGAGGTGAAGCGATTGATTGTAAGTCATGGGAATAAACTTGTGTGTTCCTGACGTAAATGAGTTGTCTGAATGTAGCCGTTAATGTGAAAACTACTGTAGTTCAACTTCTTGAGATTTTCCCAAATTTTCCAGGCATTTTCACACTCACGGGTTATTAGTCTCTGTGTTATCGCTGTGTTGGTCGCGAATTTCTTGTGTGGTCAGTTTTTGATCGCTTCGCTGCAAGGCCATTGGACTGGCCAGCGATTGACAATTTGATAAATTCAAATTTGCTAGACTAATTTTTATTGATTGGTCCTTAGCTCCCTTTACTCAATCCCATCCTTCGGTTCCCCGTCCTTCATTCTCTTGTATTTTGTGTTCTTCCTAATTTTATGGATTGTTCCCACTCCATGGATTTTTATTTAGGTTTTCTCAATGGCTGTTCTGAGGATCTTATCGTTCCGAACCCTTGCAGTTAGCAGATACGAACTCTACTACTTTTTCCTTCCTTACAGTATTATTTCGAACTACTAACAAATGAAACTTTATGCGATCTGTTGTGATCCGGCAGAAATCGATAATGGATCAAAATCGATATCGGGCCGTTCAAAGGGTCCCTAATGACTATGGACAATAAATCATTATCAACCAGTGGTTCATAAAAGCGAAATAAATGTCAAGACTATCGCCTTTATGGCAACATCTCAATCTCATCGATCAGCGCCGTTGGCAAGTGTTGAAAGGATTATCGCCAAGGATAATCGAAATCATTACGCAACATACCACCTTACTCCACTTACTGGTCTGATTCTCGTATTACTTTGTAACTCATCGAATGGTACAGTGATACCAGCAGTTCTTCTTCAATCAGCACCTCTCCTCTGCTCTCCGTTCACTCGTCGCCGTCAAAAAAGCCTTCGGTGCCATCTTCTCGCATTCCTCTCTCCAGTTTTGTCCAGTGCGACTGTCCAGTCTGCTATGTGATTTGTTTTACCTCAGTCTCTGCTCTACCAAGGTTTTCCTTACTGAACTACTTTACTTCTACTAAAGCTAGGCTAAAGTAGCAACGGACCACCCACCGTGAAGTGAATGGCATGTCCCACCCGCACACTCACGCTTACTGACCCACTTGATATGTTGATTGATTGGACGTGCTTATTGTATACGTTCAGGTCTATTCTACCGTGTTCATGCTCACCTCTTTTTCGATTACTGTACCCTTCTCATAGTAACAGTTTCAGTTTCATTTCTGTAATGGCCCGACCTGAGGCCTTTCAGCGCTATGGAAAGAAATACGATGATGACCGCTATTCATACTCAGGTGGGTTAATGTCCTTTATACAGATTTAGATTTTACAACGTAGTCCATTATTTTCATTTTCAATGATTTTTCTTTACATCCCATTTCACAGGTAACTTCTTGTTGTCATTTTAGTTGATGATGGTATTAGTTTCAGAGACGGATTCTGATAGTAGTTCTGACAACTCGCCCTCTCTGCCACGATTTCAACTTCCTAAAGCGAGAACGGACGATCGATGGGCTAGGGATAAGAGGTAAAGACCCTTTACTGTTATGACAATCATTCCTATCAAAAATAGGTCATATCGCAGAGCAGTAAAAGCTTTATGATAACCCTAGCTGACATAAGCCCTGGGAAACAGCCACTTAGCGGTCAGCCACTGGGTGGGCGTTCTTACTAAAATGGTGTGAGGTTGAGAGGCTATCGGTGTTATAGCCTCCGTATGTTGATATTTATTAGGTCGCACTTATTATCAAATAAGTGACAAGATCTACTTGTTAATGTAATTTACTGGTATCAATAAATTACTGACCCTACACAACCGTTTCGAGGGAAACAAAATAAACTGACGCGAGAGGAGATGAATTGGCACCTTGGGCTAATAAATGACTCTTTGGAATACCCATATTTTGAGTCCCACGAGGAGACCCCTATGCGCCCTGAGTCCTAAATGTAGGTTTTCTGAAATGGAGTAGGGCGTGGTATCCTGTTGGAAGCAACTGATGAAATTCTTTAAGGATGTTGCGAAAGTCGCAGTACGGCATGCCTTCAAGGGGACATCTGAAGCCAACAGATAGCAGTTCATTATCGACAATCCCATCGAATTTCTCGTCTTTATTGGAATCTACAAATGAAGAGGATGATTTGTCCGATTTGTACACTCCTGTACAGAAAGCTACGAAGCATCGTGTACCACCCGTTTTTGCTATACCCCAAGTACGTCATTAGGGGATTTACCCAAGAATAGTGAAAAAAATTTGGGTGTTTTAGGAATTGTCACCAGTTATTGGCGATTCTATTGACGAACCACCGGATGTACCTTCCCTCAGGCTGCAACGAGACTGGCGACCACAGCAAACGTCAACTACCACATCCTTTCAGGTTGGTGCGAAAAACGCGCGCGCGAACTTCGATCATGTTCTTCAGTTGTAGTGCTTTTCCTTTATTTGTAAAAATAATTATTCAAATATTCAGCCTTTTATATCCTCGTTGCCAAAGACGAATCCACATCATGTCCCAAAATTTGTCAGTTCTACTCCACGCATGTCTGTAGCCGGTCGTATTCCCATGTACAGTTATAATCAGATTATTGAAGGAGCCTCACGACCGAGCAGCTATTATGGTGAAGTATGTACTTGTTGTTGTTTTTGTACCGCTCACTTTTCTACTTTATGCTAGTAATGCCCTTTTTTCTGCAGGATTCATGTGAATTCCCAACATCATCGCGCTCTCAGGTTGAGAATGTGAAACCAACGTTTTATCGTCCGGAAAACTTTGGATTGCCGACTGGAGTCGCGAAAAATGTCGGCAGTGAAGGTATTTCAGCTGCATGGCTTTCATCACTTGCTGTGTTGCACCCCTTAGAGTTTCGACCTGCCACTATGTACAGGCTGTACTTAAAGGCAGATTTCGCGATAAGGAGTTGAAGAATTCTTAATTATCGGGGCTGCAAATCAGAAGGGCATAGGCCAGTTCACTTGCCATTAGAGGAAAGACCGGGAGAATCGTCAGAAGCGCCCCTTATAGGCCCTCCACCCTCCAAGCGAGTGGTAAGAGTCGATGGCAAGGGATCAGTCAAAAGCAGCGAGCGAGCATGCAAACGAGTGAGACGACAGACACGACGGCTAGGAACGCGGGCGGAGTCGCTTGAGTGACATCGCGCCTTAAGGCCCTTACCTTACAAATTTCTTACGCGAAAATGTCCGAGGAGTAAGTTATCTGCTTGTTCGGATCCCTTCTATAAGCAGTGGGACTGACTAAAATTTTGATGGGCGATTGATGCCAGTAAACGGGAGCTAGCAGCAGGAAGAACATTGTTTTGCTCATGATCCACATTTTCTGTATTCTAAAGCAGCCACTATTCAAACTGTTAAACTCAAATGCTTCCATATTGCTCCCAAAAAGCTAAATTTCTGAAGTGGCTGGGGCAGCTCAATTTGTTTTGCAGGTTCTGCCCATTTTCGGATATATTTTCCGGGACCCGGGCGATTCTATCGTCGGCAAGTCAGGTCACGTCGCGCACATCGCGTCGCGGCGTCTCGCGCGGCGGCGCGGTGCGACAATTCCGGAGTTGCATTACCGACATACAAATGAGTCTCGAAGACCGCGTATTCACAAGTTCCGAAAAGCCCAAAATTGGATCAGTAATTTTTTTGAACAATCATCATAGGAAAATGGGACAAGCAGTACAGGATTAACATAAACAATATGGCTTGATGATCATTTTAACAATTTCAACGAGCACGACGCAGCAGGACTCGTACGCGGCGCCCACCAGCGCGGCGACCTACTTATCATCGACGATAGAATCGCCACACACCCATATTTTCCAAATTCTACATCGGTTGTCTGTTCTCCAAGTTGTGGTCAAAACAGCTGGCCTCACCTATAACTCAATTTACCTGCAACGAAAATTCAATATTGATTTTTTTTGTGGACTAGAATTTTTTCAGGAATTTTATTCTTGTGCATGACACTGTGTGGCAATCAACTGAATGTTATGATAAGCGAGGGCGTATATTTTCAAGATCCATATCAACCACAGATTTCTTCGTATGTTCGGGTGAGAACAAGTCTCATTTTACTCGGATGACTGTTGGGTTTTGCGATGTTCGTGCCCCATGCGTGTGACGCTTGCTATTGGTTGATTGCCGTCAATAACCAATCGCAAGCGCCTTCACACCTTCCAAGCAGTAGCCACTTTGAAATTCCACAACCGCATTCAAGTCAAATGCACCCATTGTTCCTAGAAATTGAAAGACAATTCAGGTGATTTTATAGGTTGAGATGAGACGACGATGTGGAAATAGTCGTAAGCGACATTATCGTGAGAAAATTCAATCGTATAAAACTCGTAATTGGATGGCTACGAATCGACCAGCATTCAATGAGAAGTTCACATTGTAAGATTTTTGAGGCGTTTCTGACAAAGGGGAGCCGTAGTGGTCCTTTGGATCTCTCTGGGGATACCCTTTGTGTTTGGATTTCGCCGTCTACCAGAATAGCATGTTTGATTGTTGACTGGGGAACTGGTGGTATCTTCGTTACGACCACATTGAAAACGGATAACTATTTATAAGATTGTAGCAGTAACATCGACTAATATATTAGTGGATTCACTGGCAGTACTTGTTGTGAACCCCTTTCGGCGTTTCAGTCGTCAGGTTCTTTCGCTAGCCCTTGTTCGTTCATTAGAGCTATGGTAAGACCTTCGGATTTTGTACCCAAGCTACCGCAAAATTTACGCAGTAATTCCAGAAGTTATTATCTTTAGCTTAACGGGCTGGATAGAACTGTGCTGCAGGTGTATAGTAGGGGTCACTTCTCGAAGTTGCGCACATATTGACATTCGGCGTCCACAGCAATCGATTTAGCGCTACCATTTCGCTCCCTCTCGCATTCATACACACCAAAGCTATCTTGCTCTTTCTACTGAACTGTGTTCCTACGTTTAGCTGGATCGATTGCCGCGGACGCTCAGAGTTGCGCGGCATCGCGCGGTGATCTCATACATCCAAAAGTTGTCAGTCCTACCGAGCAGTTGCGAGCAAAGAAGAACTTGAAATTGTTCGAAGACTGATGAGACTGACTGACTGACAGACTGAGCAACAGCGGTTTCAGTAGCACTTTAGAAATTCTTCTGTTTCAGTTATATCGATGATGACAATTACTTCCGTGATCTGCTAACGATAAGCGTCTACAAATTGAAAGCGGACAGTCATCAACAGTACGTTCATCAGTCCAGAATAAGTCTAGTCTATTTGGGTCCTCGTCACTACTGACAACAGCTCTGCTTATCAGGAGACAGTCCAAAAATACTAGACTTGAAAGGGTTCTGAGCAATTCGAACAGTCAATACTTCCCCATATGTGCACATTTTCAGGCGTATGCGAATGTTGGGATGTATGACATTCCCGGTGAAACGGCTGATGAAGAAGGCCAGAGAAGCGGTGAGTGACAGCCGATCAATTTTTGAATAGAAAAATTTCCGCGCGCATTCCGCACGTTCCATCGTCACGTGACTGCAAAGTGTGGTCTAGTTTGAGATGATAAAAGCGTAGACAGATAAAGGCAGCAGCTAACTGGGTGTGGAAGGGTGCAAAGGTACGGAAGGTGAACCCAGGGTGGACGTTTCAAGTGAATGGCTCAGGAGTGGGTGAAACACCAGGGCGAAAAGTTCGAATGTGCGAGGTTACTGTAGCTCATGTGGGCAGGGGAATGCAGATGAGTGAGATTGTGCCCACTGCTTCCGAACCGCCGATGCAGTTCGAAGGCAGTGGGTACAATTGCAGGGTGTGGGCGGTTTCGCCAGCGTCACTGGTGGAAGGGCCGACTGAGGTGTGGCCTGACGCCCTCTCGTAACCCTTCCACCAACGACGCTGGCAACAACCGTCCACCTCCAGCACCCTTCCACCAATCGCTGGCAACAACCGTCCACCTCCAGCAACGTGCCGACTGCCTCTAAAGGATGGTTTTCAAGTAGTCTGTAGATTACGCATGACATAAAGCGAGTTCTTGAGCTGGTAGCCTAAGTCGATGAATTTTCAGAATGATGGTTATTATATTGACGAGAACATGACGATGGATGAAGTTGTAGTAAGTTTTATTCATTTCTCTTGTTAAAGACTGATTAGTCATAGTTTTTTTTGCTTCCAGGTGAATGAAGGTGGATTTTTCCTGTTGAGCCCTAAGAGAGGTGAAAGGAAGAGTTTCCCCCAGAATAAAGTGGGTATTCCTGATTCGTCAGTTATTTCTATGTAAATTTTTGTCT